>JAABKK020058119.1:6712-31882 GCA_011634745.2 Catotricha subobsoleta
CTTTGACTATATATTCACTTCAAACTGCTTAATATTTCGCCAACGACTGGAATATACTTTACTATTGATAAATAAATCGAAGATTGAAAATAGGAATCATAAAAAAAAAAAAATCGTGGATCGTGAGTATTCCTACTTGTTTTCAAATTTAGAAATTTTAATTAAGGTAATAATCATTTGTATATAGAAATATATTTTATTTTATTCTTATTTATCATCGAGCAATAAGCATATAATGTCTATTCGAAAATTCAAGTTTAGTATAACAAATCGTTTATTCGTAATGAATAATAATCTTATTTTATTTTATATATTATTTTGAATAAAACATTTTATATAAAAACTGTTTTCAATTAATTTAATTCACGAAATCCGAAAAGACACGCAGAAAAAATAGTTTACAATGAAGAAATAAATTTATGTATAAATTATAAATTTTTGGTTTCTATTTTATTTTATTTTATTTTTTTTTTCTTAATATTTTAACAAAATATCTTAATTTGTTTTTATTTATATGCAAATTAATTAATTATAAAAGAAGAAAATGGTCGGCTAGCAATACAAATTTTAATTTCTATATATAAAGTTTTGTTTTAGATCAATCTAACGATTAGACATCTACACATTCTATGAAATATTTACTGTACATTTTTTTTTTATTGGCCTTAGAGAATAATTATTTGATTTAAGAAAAAGAGAATTCGATAATCTGCTTAATGAAGCTTTAACGGGATTTATGTTGAGGTCTAATGAGTTTTAGACGGTTCCTTTGGCCAAAATATTAGAAGATCATTGAAATCCTGAGTCAGTTTGATTTAGTAACTGACAAATACTTCTTTAAATTACAAAATATTGGCCTTGAAAAACGGCGTCTCATTAATAGGTTTTGTTTGTTTTCATTGAATACCTTCGCGCTTAACCTTCCTTGAATATTTTATAAATATGGCTTTATCTGGTTTCCTCCAAAAAAATTAATAAGCTAGTTGCCTACTATTTTTGTCCAATATAAATAAATATTTATATATGTTTCGACAAAAGTATATTTCTGTCTTAATTTATTCGAATAAGAAAACAAGATTTACATGAAGAATCATTTATACGCATCAATTGAATGTTTTATTTCAATTTTTATCCAACCCACATGACCTACATTTAACGATAATAACATATTGCGGGGGCAACAACATTATACAAAAAAAAAATAAGAAAAAAAATCATATAAGAATTTATGCGTTGATTGAATTATTTATTGCATATATTTTTTTTTTTCTCTTCATTTACGTTGTCTGACAAAATAGAATATAGTACTTATTTTCATTTTCTGAAATCAAAAATACAATCAAATTAATCTATATTTTCATTTATTTATAAAATATTAATATCTACACATAATTTATATATAATAATACAGAAATGTTATGCCATATTTATATATAAATACCACTTAACGGCACAACATTACATGTCACTTTACAATTTTATACGTGAACATGAACGATTTTTTTTTTTTGGACGTATAGCCAAAGCTTATATATATGAAACTTCATCTGCTCCCATAATATGTATGACAATAAAACGAAAGAAAAAAAAATAAATAAATAAAAATAATACTTGAGAAAAACATAGGTATCCATACTTCATTTCACATAAACAAAATGCGATATATTTATGTTATAAACACAAGACGAAGCGATATATACATTGATATGAACGAAAGAAGTTTTCAGCGGTTATAAAATATTTGGTCATAAAATTACGAAACGACATGTTAAATCAATCTATAAATATTATATATAGAGAAAGGGCAAAAGTATGTTATTATTGTGATTATAACTGATTATTTTAAATTGATTTTATTTGTAAAACAACTTGCATTCAATGGAAATTGATTGAATGATAATATTTTGATAGTGAACAAAATGTGTGTGTAGTTAATTAAATAATGCGATTTATTTGAGAAGGAGAAGAATGACTAAATATGTTTTTTATTTTACTTTTGTAAGATCTCATTTTGAAAAACAATGAAGAAAATGGAAATTCATTTCTATTTTGAACATGACAATGATAAACGCAATCATAGATAGTGGTATTTTTCATTTATGGAAATTGGGTTCTAGTAATTTTTGGCTTTATTGCCATGTAACATGAAATATAGAAATTTCTCCTTCACCTTTTTTTTTTGAATTCATGAAATTATGAAATTATTCTACTAAAAAGAAATAATTCATAAAGTACGATAAGTTTAAGCTAAATAGCTATTTATATTTACATCTACACGATAATATTTAAAAAAAAAAATGAATAGAAAATGTATTTTTATTGCTTTTTTAAACGAAAACTAGTCAAGCGCTTGCTCAAAAATGTTATTTGAAAAACGAATATAATTTAGATGTCAAAATTTTTATCTGAACATTTTTTCTGTTTTTTTTTTTTTATTTCGGTTGCTTTTGTTGTTGTTATTTTTTCTTTTTTTTTTGTTTGAATTTTATTTTACTTATTTTTGGTCCAGTCTCAGGTCATGCCGTTTATTTTAATAGATGAGGTTTTACAGATAAGAAAACATATTATTGCGTTCTGTATAGCGACAGTAAGGTAAATATGTATATCTTTTATTTTACAGATACCGATTTCATCATGGCGATCTCGACATTTTATTTTATTCTATTTCAACGTCGTCATTCTTTTCGCTTTATTATAAAATTCAAACCAAACGAGAATAGAGTTATCTAAAAACAAAAACCAAAAAAAAAAAAAAAAAATACGACTCAAATATATTCTATCCTTTTTTTATGAATCTTCTTATGTCGACTTATACGAGCTCGACTGTTATATATGATATGATGATGCACAGAGAGATAGAACATATTATTTGGTAATATTGTAAAGTGTATCATAACAAAAACGAAAACGAAAACGAAAAAGAAAAAAAAAAAAAACGAGGAAAACTCATAAAATATTCAGATAAAATTATGGTACATTATTTTTAATTTTTAACATGATAAATATTAGATAATATTTTGATGCTAAAGAGTTATGGAGCTTAGGCTATGGTTGTCTGTAGAAAATATCTATATACGCAAACAGATACCATAGAACCATACAGCAGTTTAAGTAAATCAAATTTCAGTAATTTGCTTAAAATATTTTCAAATATACTGTCATTTGTAACACCCACTTCAAAAGACCATAATAAATAATGTTTTTTTTTTAAAAAAAAAATGGTCTGAAGTATTATTTTGAATTTTGAACTAGTAAGTTCCCAAACTGCAAGTTTTAAGCAGATGTGAAAGTAGAGGCGGAGGCGTTTAAAAGCAATATAAGGGTAAAAACATGTGAAAATAAAAATAAAAATACAAGAATTCATGAAATTCTCGCGGGAAATATTGTTGAAAAATAAAACAGCAGCTTTCTCTTATAGGAGATACAGCGAAATATTTTTTACTTCCATTTAGATTCCCCTTGCATTCATCTTTAATTGTTTATTATCTTTCTACAGATAACGTGTTAAATATGTTTTCACAAAAATAATGGACGTCAGATGTTTATTTATTTATTTCTTTTTACTGAAATGAAAAATTCTTTTGAATATTCTAAAATTCATTTTAAATTATTTGAACTTTGACAACATTTTCTACAAAGATTTGTATTAGTAAAAACTCTCTTCTTTTTTTTGTTCTTTGTTTTTTGTTTTTTGTTTTTTGTTTTTCTTTCCAAGTGGGTGTTAATCTCCGAAATTATGGTGCATAAATATAAATTTACTTTAAATAGCATTAAGCTGTCCATTTTAAAATAAAGCTTTGACATCATTTCATTACGAATGAAATCTCATATTATTTACATTAATTTATAATACATATATAGAAAGAACACGGTACGACATGAGGTGGTAATCTTTCCAAGAATTTTAATGCCTAACAAACTTTTAAGTAATATAATGGGCTGTGCAGTTAAATGCAGGTCACCGCCTAAGATATTCTAACTTAGATTAAACGAAACATTTAAAAAAAATGTATAAATATATTATTAAACCAGTTGATGAATGCAAGAAAATGTGATATTTTAAGTGCGCAGCGTTTGCTTTGTTTTGTTTTGTTCTGTTTTTTTTTTTCGTTTCATTTATAATCTTGATGTGTAAAAAATTGTGTCTGCAGAGAATTAAAGTTGCAATAAAAACATTAATATTTTATATGAAATAATGTTAATACATACCGTAAGCCGCACTAGCCAGATTTCCGTGACCTCTATTAAAAAGCTGCAAAGTAAAACAAACAAAAAAAAATACTCATTAAAATTTTGGACGTAAAAATGTCTTAAAATTACAAACTGGATTTAAATATAAAAGTGACCCTAGTGACTAATATTCGCTAAAAATTCTTTACATCCCGAAGGTCCTTGGATTTTTTTCAGTTTTTTTTTTTATTTTTTTAGCGTGAAATAGGTTAAAATTCTACTAAAAGATGTTTAATTACTTGCCTTGAGCTATTTAATTATGCTCCAATGTTTTTTTTTTCCACCACATTTCACAACGGGTAATATCGAATAAAAACAATAGAAAGACCATTTTATATAAAAGTATATTTTAACATTGTTTCTAAGTACTCTATTTTATGTGATGCTATACGAATGCATTCCTTTTATAATTGAAACAAGATGTTACCGATAATACTTCGTGTGTGTGCTTGACAATCCTATTATTATATTATATTATATTTTTTTGTTTTTATCTCCCATGTGCACAATTACATCAAATAAGAAATAAGAAATGGGAAGACCTTATACATTATTGACATATGACATTTATTATATACCGTAAGTACACGCATTGGTTTCGTGTTACAAAATGCAATAAAATATCAAAATATTAATTTAAGTAAATAAAATGTTTGCTCAAAGTTAATCCCATTACATAAAGTATTTGACATGCTTTTAGCATTACTAAAAATATTAAAAATAACCGAATATATTAACTAAATAGAATCATCTATTGGTTAAATTGATTTGATTGGATTGAATTGGATTTAATAAATAATAAACCAGGGAACCGCCACTTTACATTATTATCGCAATAAAAAAAAAAAAAAGCAAACCAAACATAAAAATATATTAAGTTATTTATTACAAACCAAATCATTGCGTAGAAATACCACAACTATATTGACATTAGTCACGTTACGATTTTTTCAAAACTACTTAAATAATTAACTAATTATAAAATAATATTAACATATTTTTATTCAGAGTTTTCTTCGAATCGATTACGGCATTTAGAAATATGTTCTCTTCTCTATATGCACAATCTTTGAATTAAATTTAAAATCTATTATATTATGATTTGTTAAAATTTCTGGTTCGACCCTCGCAGGCAACAAAATTTTAAACTTATTTATCGAATATATTTAATAAAAATAAGTTTATCAAAAATAACCATAAAACAGAAATGAAACTTCTATCAAATGTTCCATATATTATAAATTTACAATTTCGCAAGTAACCATTTGCAGAAATCTTGTGATTTTATGTGTATCGGATAGAAAGAAAAAAAAAAACTTCAACATCAGAAATTTAAATTTTTAATAATGCATGTGTTTGTGTATAAACTCCCTCTCAATGTTATACATTCTGTCTTCTTATTTTTATTTTATTTTTTTTGCAAACATGTTTAAAAAAAAATCCATCCATACATAAATATAATCCATTTTCTAGATAAATATAAATATAAACTAATAAAATATTATATTATTATTCCTTTATATAACAAATATTACAAAAGGATTGAAATTTATGTGCATGCATTTTATATTTTTGTTGTTTATTCTAAAACATTATTATTTATTCTGTTCTCATATCGCCTTTCTCATATTATTATCATAACCAAGCCAAAGCCAAGTAAGTACACACATATTTTTATATATATTCCATTCTATTTTGCTGCAAGAAGAAAATATTCTGTTTTTTTTCTGTTTTTTTTTCTGTTTTGTTAGAAGCAAACAAACATTTTCCATTCCTTTTTATTTTTCCATATATTTCATAAAAATAATGTAAATATTGCTTCTTCTGTTAGATTTTTTTTTTATTTTTATTTTTATTTTTTTTATTTATATTTTATTTTCGTTCTTTATTCTTGGCTGTGTATATATTTTTAGCAAAAGGAATACATTATAATATATATTGTGCATTGGAAGGGAAGAAGGGACGACGCCATCAAAAAAAAAAAAAGAAAAGGATGTAATATGTAACTTTACACCCAAAAAATATATCGGAGACATAAATAAATGTAGTGTGAATAATGTAAGTTATGTGAATAATATTTATAAATATAAGGCGACATCTGAACTCAATGGATAAGTATTTTTTATAGAGTATATATTTGAAATGATAAAAGTTTCAGTTATAGATTTCGTATATGGATGCTGTTTTCTGTGTGTGTGTGTGTGTGTGTCTGTGTGTACATGACTAAACTAAATAAGAAAATAGACTATTTTTGTTTTTTTTTTTTTTATAAGATGAGTGCCTGTTGTTGTTATATATGTTTCATCAAAAAGAAAAATTATTATCACTTTTGATGAAAAAAAAAATGTCATTATTTCTACTTATTTTTTCTTTCTTTATAAGAATATTCAACTCAAGCGTATGAACTATAAAAAAAAATATTTATCTTTCAACCAAAACCATTTATATTCAGTTTGATGACCTGCATACATATAGCTATTTAGTTCAAAGTGTTGAAAACACCTCTTTCCTTTTCTTTTCTTTTTTTTTTTTATTTATTTTTTTGAAGACAAGATATATTTTATTACTATTTGTGTACCGGTGCATCTTCAACATCATCATCATATTTATCATTTTACATTACTTTCTATTATAATAATATAATATTTAAATTCAAAATAATTTCATCACAAATTTTATTTTTTTTAAAATAAATTTTGTTGTTGTTCATATCAGTTTCTTAATGTTGATTAGTTAACGTACAATTTTAATATATTTCATTTAAATTTAAAGGTATAGAGAATAGAAACAGGGTTTCCCATGCATTATTCAATAATAAATCCAGAAATTATTGAATATATTTAGTTTTTAATTTTGAAATTATAATTCCATTTCAATAGTTACAAAAATATGTTGTTGTTGTTGTTTTTTTTTTTGGAAAAGTAGGCCTTATGAGTTGTATTAAAAAATAGTTTACGTGAGAAATATTATCGCGCTATACTCTTCGCTGTTCAGTATATTTTCCAATGTTTGATAATATGTATTGCGGTTCTGCAGTTGCAGTGCGGTGCTTTATCTACCATAATCTGTACTTTATTACTTTGTTATCAACTTTGGAAAAAAAATTCAGTATAGCAATAAACTAAAATCTACAGCAGTTGAAATGAAGACTTTATTTTCACTTAGTACTAAGTTAGTTATTTTCAACTCGTATGCAACTAAGTGAAATAGTTATTTGAAGATATACATACATGTATATTATGTATATACTCGTATCGCAGTGAATAATTGAAGACCTATTCACATACAAAGAAACTGCGCATAGTATATAGAATAACTATAGTTAATATGAAAAATCGAACAATGTTGGACAGAGAGGACCCAATCGATTATTTTCAGAATTAAAAATTGCACTTGTACATTTATTGTTATTGTATAATATTTGCACATTCAAACAATCTCAATTTTTCGTTGGACAATAATTATACAATTTTTCCAAATATTGTTTTGCATAATTTAAAAATGCCCAAAAATCCACAATTTGTTTGTAGAATAAAATGCATAAAATTTCGGATTTTTGTTTATAATCTACCTTAACTTACTTAAATCTTAAATCAATACGACAGATAACCGAGTGGATAAGACTATAGATTAGAAGAAAAAAACAAGAATACGAGGTCAAAGGTTCAAATCTCAATTTAAGTGAACTTCTCTTTTTTTTTTCATTTATTATTTTTAGTTTTTTTTTTTAATTAATTGAAAATACTTAATTTGATTAATTTTTGCATGAAAGTAATTAATAAATTAATAATTAATTTACAAATATCAAAAAAGACACAATTTTCATACAATTTAATTTCACAATAAAAGTACATTTATTGTAAAATATTTGCACATCGAAAAATTGTGAGTTGTGTTGCAAGATTATACAATTTATTGTACAATTTTGGTGTCAAATGTTGATTGGGGGAGGTACTATAAAGTACCTATAATTCCCCTTGTTTCGTAGAAATATATATTACTGTAAGAATATTGCAGTATATTAAAATGTTATGCAACTTTCCTATTGTTATTAATTTGTTACTAATTCAAAAACTGTATAAAAAATATAATAAAAATATTTAAAATTATTTGAATTCAAGCAAAATGTGTTAGTAAAATTGAATAAAGATAAAATTAAAATTTTCCGAACCCTGGATATAAAACCGACTTAAAATGTAAACGAAAAAGAAGAAGAATGAATGCATATATATAAATTTAAAAATGAAGAAGTAACAGATATCAGAGAGACCGATTCAAATATATATTATGTATAATATACTTACCGACTAAATAAAAATAATATAAATTATACAAAGCGAGATGTTTTTTTTTTTTTTTCTTCATTCTTGATATAATCATATATATTATAAATGAAAAGAAGAGGCGCGCACCACACATAGCACATGTCTATCTTGGTTTTGTTAAATTTCCGACATGTACAAAAAACAAGTTTATAAATATAGAAAAAAACATGCATTTATTTTTATTTATATTAACTTATATCGTATGTACAGACGTGCAACTAATTCAATTTTGTTTTTTTTCTTAACTTGAATATATATATTTTCAAGAGCCTCAATAATAAACATCATCCACCATATATTTTTCTTCTTTTCTCTTTTCTTTTTTTTTTTAATTTTAAATAAGAAACATGAGAAGGAAAAAAAAATGGCTGCCAAGATAAGAAAATAATTTAAATATTCTTTAAGTGTGTTTGGTACATGTTTTTTTATGAATTCAAAATATAGCCGCCTATTATCTCTAATAATATAACTTGATATGAAGATAGAAATTTAAAATTTCTAATGAAATTAATTACATACCTTTGGAATAATTATAGTACTGCCTACTTTGTATGCACCGAAGTAGCTATCATTACCAGACTCTGAAAAAATTAAGAAATAGAGTTAAAAAGTTATTGACGAGTGAATTTTTTTTGAAATTTTTGCTAATTTTAAATTTTGAAACAAACACTCAACAAAAATGTATTTTCTTTTTTTTCTTTTTAATATTCTATAAACACTTTGTAATTAAGTTAATTTTGATTCGTTTTTGAATGACGGTCAAGATAATTAAAAAATTGAAATCATCAGATAAACAAATTATTCATATTTTTATTTTTCATCGTAAACCATTTAATCATATTTTATTTCTCGCACGTTGCTAAATTTTATTGATTAATTAAAAATTAATATATTTTTGTATAAAAACTTCAATAAAAACAACAAGATTGCTTAAAATGTTCATAAATAATAACGTGTAATAATTGTGTGACCAAATATGTAAATAAATTCGATATAATGGTTATTTATTCAATAAATTTTTGTTAAAATGTGTACAATATTTGAATTTGTATCTTTTTGCCTATTTTGTAATAAATGATGCAAAGTAATAAGGAAAATCGTATATTTATAATTTATATAATATATTTATTATATAATCGGTATACACATTACACGTACGTACGTGTACATCTGTGCGCGCGTGCACAAATTACATTGAAAGTGGCAGACGGCCACTGTACTTATTTCTGTATATTATTTTATTTTTATTTTTATTTTTTTTGCTATACCATATTTACACCTGAGCAAATCAATTTTAAATGGCTGTTAAGAAAACATATTAGAATTTAATAGTTATTTAAAAACAATGTTGTTCAATTATTAATCATAAAATATGCAATATCATGGTTAATTGACGTTATTTATCTATTTTCGGTTTATCTTCTTTATTTTGATTCTATTTTTCTTCGATTTTTCAGTTTTTAAATTCATAAAATAAATAAGAAGCAACCGGTTGCAAATAAATTTATATATATATATATATTATTTAATAGCATAAATAGATAAATAAATACAAATCAAATAAAATTTAGATTTAATTTTTATTTAATGTTTATTTAAAAGCTTATTTTAATCACCCTCCGTACGCATGACATTTAATGTTACGACTAATTTGCGCAATTATCATTTCCATATTAATTGATTTTTATTTATATTTATTAGGTTTGAATTGTAAATTGGGATGAAGGCACTCAACAAATATTGTTTTCATATTTTTTTCTTTTAAGTTAAGTTTTCTCTACAAAAAAAAAACAAAAAAAAAGTGTACATAGAGAAAAATTGTATGAGAATAAATAGAAAACTATTGTTTATTTAAAATTAAAAAAAAAAATGTATAAACCAAAAATTGTAAGGGGTGATTTCTCTCCAATACGATCTCACATATACAAATACATATATATTACATAATTTCCGAAATGCATAAAATAGTCAAATTTATTGTTCTTATAACAAACAAATTTTTATCATCTTTAATTCCTTCCATATTACTTACATATACGCACGAAAAAGAACAAAAAAAAAAAAAGAAAAAAGAAATGGGGGGAAAGGATTCTCTATTAACTTCCGTATCATATTTATTCAAATTACTTTCATAAATATAATTATTTTTATAGATTTAATACACCTTATTACTCAATAAAATTGTGCCCTATGCTTTTTTTTTCCACATATACACATATTAACATTATATATGTTTATGCTTATTACCTAATACCATATTTAAGTTTCTACCTCTAAATAAAATACATTTATTTATTATATATTCCGTCTTCTTTTCCTGCTAAATAAACATATATTTTATGTCTATATTATTTAGAACCAACCAAAATAATATACACAAGTCATGCATTATAATCTTACACATTATTATTATTATTATTATGTATAACAGAGCTAACAGCTTACTTAATATAATGTATGTATATTTATGTGTCTAAATATACATTCGAGTCTACCTACCTACCTAACCTACCTACCTACCTACCTACCAAAAAAGAAAAAAAACCAAAACCAAAAACAAAAAGAAAAAAATAGAAACAGAAACAAAAATTATGTTTGATATTTTCTTCGATCATATTACGATGACGCTATATCGTCAATATATATATATATAAATATATACAGAAATATACATAAAATAAATTACATCAATAACGTCAAAAGGAAACATGTACACTCCATTAATTTTTGGGGAAAAAATGAAGTCCTTAATCGCTTTTTCGCCCTACTCTTTTTACACGAACACGAAAAAATATTATATACAACATATACAAATGTTATTAATATGTATATATATAAAAATATATATTTTCTACATAAAAAGAAACGACTTTCTCATGTTACCGTACCCGTACCAATATTTATTAGGATATGTTAGTAAGTTATATGTTTATAGAAAAATTTCTTAGAAATTTTCGCAAATAAATTGTCGTTACCAATAAATTATAAAGAACTATTTTGACTGAAATGATGTAAATATAAACCTTTTCAAACTATATATATTCGACTTGAGTGTGTAGTACATGTTTATTGATCTTTAAAATCCAAGTTAAAATACATAAAAATACTTATTTTTACTTTTTTGTTTGGTTTTGCTTATTTGGAGTTTTAGAAATATATTCTTTAAAATTAACACCAACTTCTGGCTCAAAACAAAACTAAAATTGAAGAAACTTAAAAAAAAAATTTTTGTCGAATTTTATTATAATTAAGCAAAATGTTAGTAGTACATATCTATTTTACTATTACCACTGGGTAAGGGGTAAGTGATCTGTTTCCTTGGGTGGTGTGGTTGGTATTTGATTGAAACTTGAATATACTGAACGTATATAAAGCAGGAAGATTAACAGTAAAGAGAGTTAATGATATTCAAGGATATATAAAGCTTATTAAAATTATTAAAATGTTTTCTATTGCATCTACCACATTTTCAATAAATCACCAATTTATAAGTTCTCCAAGCATTTTGTTTATCTATTTTATATCCAACATAATTAAGTGACCATAAATTATGTTACCGACAATATCTATTATAGTTTTTGACATATCAACCGACTCACATATCTGATATAACATAAAAATCATACTACTTATTCGTTACACCTATAAATTTTTAACGAAAAATACACACACTCATTTTTTTAAACCTGCATATCAATAAAATATTGTAAATAAATTTCATTTAACTTTTTTTTAACAAAGTGGCAAAATGATTTATGACGTTTGCACAAACATAACAATAAAACTATCACTTATTATTTTGTCAACAAAAGCCATTTAAAAATATCGTAGTATAAAAACGAAAAAACAAAAAAAGAAGAGAAACAAAAACATAAAGTCTATAATGTGTAATGATGATTCTAAATGGTTATACATTTATATATATTATATATTTATTTCCTTAAAAAATACATTAAATTATTTTAAGATTTAGCAATCAAGAAGCTATTAAATTTTATTTTATTATAGTAGTTATAAGTATTATATTATTGTTTATATTATTATGAGGTTGTACCTATATTACATGTTAACACTTTAAAGCTTTCTTTGAGTAAAATAATAAAATGTCTTAATAATTTTTATTATATGTTTTGAGAGTGAGAGTAGAGTTATTTGCACACACCAAAAAATAAAAATTCTGATTTGAATGAATGAATGAAAAAAATATATGTATGTCAAATTTTTGGTGCAGAGAGTTAAGTATCAGCAATAGAATATGAATGAAACTGTCTCAGAACTTCTGACACAGACGATTAGAAAATGATTTAAACGAAATACTAAAGTTTGTCGATTCTTGCAATTCTGCAATAATAAAATATATCAGAAAATAAAAGAAAATTTCTCTGCAAATATTTCCGATAAAAGAACGTTGATTCATACTTTTTTTTATTTAGAAATCTCTGCCGGTCAAATCAAATGAAAATTTGATAAAATAATTAAAATGAAAGATAAATATAAACAGGAAGAATGGCATAAAAAATAAAATACGAAAAAGGATTGATAGTAAATAAAATAATAAAAACAAAAACAAACAAAAAAATCGAAAAAATTTCAACATCACAAGAAAAAATCAGAGTATATTAAAATAAAACGCTTCCTTACAATTTTACATTTAGTCATTGTGGCATGCCCCGCCAGCCATATATCAGATAACAAGAATCCTTGTATAAGAAGAAAAAAAGACAAGAGAAGAAAAAAAAAACATTCTTTCGGTACGCTTTTGACGCAAATCTACTTTATTATTATTACTATTATTATTATTACATATTATGAACAACGAACGTACGAAACCCTGTAAATTTTTAGAACGGGGTGCGGTTGCTTTAAATTTGTATAACTTCTATAAAACATAAGTATAAGAAAAGCAAAAGAAGAGAAAATATATTCATAAACTTCTCAAAAATAGATTTTTTTTTTTTCATTCTTTTTTTGTTCGTTCTTGGTCTTATTTTTATTTACGGTATCTTAGAAATTTAATGCTACTATAATAATAATACCTATATACATACAGAAACATATCAGTGAAGCTAGAGTAGTAATATAAATGCAAACAACCCTTTCTGGTACATGCTTTCGAAAAATAAAATGACCTACTTTCTATTATCGTATTTATGCTATGAAATTATCCATTTCTATGTAAATTTTGAAAGTTAGTATAAACTGTTTTCAAAGTTTTTTTTTTCTTCTTCTTCAGCTCTTCATTCTTTTTCGTCTTTTTCGTCTATACAAATATATATATTTACTTTTTTTTTATTCTTCTTGTGTTACTTTATACATTCCTAACTAAATGGAGGAGAATAAATTTATTGCTATTTTCTCATCCTGTGTGCTCAGCAGAGGATGTTGTATAAAAGTGCCGTTGTGCATGAGATGGATAAAAGGCTATAATAATAATAAGAAGAAGATGAAAAAAAAAAGTAAACTTTTTTCATTTAAAACTTTCTCAATTTCATAGCATCCAATCTTAAGTCTAATGCATATAGAAAAAGTTTCCATCAATTTATAGGGTATTTTATTATTTGAATGAATTATTTTTGTTTATATTTAATTTATATTACAATAGAATTGTTAGCTTTTGGAAACTGTAATTATTTTTATTATTTTATTTTATTTTTGTTCTATCAAAATGATGAAACAATAGAAATTGTTTATTCACGATATTATTATTAGTATCTACACATAGATATAATTTACCACTTGAAGTTAATTCGAGTTGTTACATCTATACAAAATTTAATAAATTATTATTTATTCGCTTCTATAGACACATAATTTTTTTAGCTAAAATCATTTTTATTAATGGAAGATAAATTTATTCTCCAATTTATAGTTATCAAAAAGTTCTTGTCAATAAGAATGTAAACAGAACCTGAGCCAAGCCAATATATGAAATGTGAAATATTTACTACATCATACAATACAATCTAATAATATTTCAATTGAAAATGAATATAAATTAAAATAATTTTGGTGAAATAAAAAAAAAACATTTATTTATAACGATGAGCGAATATGACAAACATTTTATAAATTAAAATTTAATTTTCCATGTCGTGTGCTTGATAAAATTTATCAATTATATGTTTTGTCTCTCATTAAAATACATTTAGCTTTTTCTATACAACGTGAAACACCATGATATGAACACTGAATGTATAGAAATAATCGTACATAATGCCAACCATTTTCATATAATTCATCCATATAGTATGGATGTTAATATAGTTAGTATTCGCCCCGAAGTAGAAATGCTCTGTACATACACTAGTCGTGTAGTAGTTGATGGTAACATGCTATAGGTAGACTCCAGATCTATAATAATATGTAAATTGTTAGTGAGGTATACAAAAAAAATATATTTGGAAAATTGGAATATGCGCAATGGCACTTTACTCGTTTTCAATATTATTTGAAATAGAAATATTTATTTGATTTTACGTTTGTACATATATAATCAATTCTATAAAATATCAAGTCAATTTTATTTTCCAATTTCCATTTTGAATTTTTCACGATTTATGATTCAATTTAGTTTGAACAATATTCAATGAGGAAACATTTCGATATATTTTGTTAGAAAATCAAATCAGTACCAACACGCGGCTACATATTATTTTTATATTTTTTTTGCTTATAAAAATCTAACGAAGCGAACATGTAGAAAAAATAAGAAAAACTATTCAATTATACATAATTTGTTATAAACAGAAAAAGAAAAAGAAAACTTTTATGGTTTCAATCGTCATTGTCGTTTTTATCTAAAAAGCACAAAAAAAAAGAAGAAAATAACGAAAAAAAATCTGCTTATGTTAGCACTTTTCTATCTAAAATTCGCTTGTTTATATAGCTTTTAGCTTAGAGAATAAAATCTTATAAACCATTGGTATTATTATTTGTATAATATATAGACATCGTATATATATAAAAGCATGAATATAAGTTTATTCGTTGAAATGGAAGCCAATTTACTGAAATTGAAAATTTAATATGCACTAGATAGATAGTATTTTCAACAGAAATACCATTTGCCATAGCAGACAGTTATTTTATCCATAATATATTATTATAGTTGAAATTCACATCATATATATGCCACAGCAATATCTACATAATATATGCAATGCCTATATACATAGTTACATATAATGCTGGCAGCATTACGAATTTCGTTTACAAAAACATACTTTGTTAAGCCATGTTTCAGTAAAAAAAAATTGATATAATTACTGATTTTTCTGCAGCTCTAAATCTATTTAAATATAAATAAATCAATCTCAATTCCAATATTAATCATATTTTGTTTGTTACTTAAATACATGTCAAATGATGAATTCAAAATATGGACTGGAATTAAATTAAGATACCGGCCTAGATGTGTGGTGAAGGCATTGATATTTTTATGCATTACATCGAAACATCAGTTATGTATACATGGCGTAAAATGCCAATTCTATATCTGTATCCTAGCGAGTATATATGAATACCTAACAGCTTCATTATACTGCAAGCAAAAGAGTGTACGAACATTGAATAGGAGGTAATCTACCATAATATAAAAGATATCGAGGTATATAAAACTCATTTTCGGGAAATGAACTCAACATTTCAGTTAATACGTTTTTGTCTGATTTGAAAATGTGCAAATGAGAATTTTCCAAATTTAATTTATTTTTTGCTATAATATTTTACTGTAATGTGATTAGCTATATATACTCGACTCCTATATATCATTCACGACTACTTTTAGCTTTTTTTTTGCAGCTTGTTATAACATTGACAAAATATTTTGCGTTCATTTTAGTTGAAAACTTTTTTCGTTTCCATTCCATTTAACAAATTGAATTTAAAATCATGAATTTACAACTATTATTACTAGACACGTCTGAAGTAGGGTTGAGGGACTATTCGGTAGAATCAATATTTGAAAATTTGAAAAATTCGAATTGTAGTATTCGTAATATTCGCACATATTTTAGATAAACAAGTTGCCAATTTGATTGTTACAGAACTTCATTTTTGCGAGTTTTTTCATAACCAAAGAAAAATAACTATTCCTAGCATTATTTTATCTTCCAATTTCCAAGTTTGGCTCATTTTTCTCATTAATTGAGCGTTAAAAAATATGTATGAAAAAAATACTCATTTTGATTTTTTCCCAGGACAGAGTGGATGGATTTTAATAACTGGTCCACCGTTGAACAAAAAAAAAAATTACTAATGTGCGGTAGTGAAAAAATTATGAAGACTGGAAATGCTTCGGTCGTGAAATGAGTTTCCTATTCGCGTGAAATGAAATTTTTTGATTCATTTTTTCACTTTACCACATTTCGCTAGGTCATTTTTGTATGTAAAATTTCATTTCGCACGAACAGAAAACCGGCCTTAAGATAACAATAATTTATCATACTTATCACCTATTTCAAATTATTCAATAAAATATTTCCGCTAAGGAAACTTATTTTAAATTCTAACGTGAATGCTTCGCTTATTCGTTACTAAATCAAATGAAAATCATGTTAAAAGCAAATGACATATTCTCACGTGAATGACTTCACCCCCAGCTTTTTACACGATATTCATTCAAATATATTTATTTGTATGCGTATCTCAAGAATGCAAAGTTGCCATTCGTACAGCTCAGAATACTAATTTATTCAAGAGTTGGCCCCCAGATTCTTAATAAATAATTTATGACAAATTCAGTTTGCTGTGGTTTTTATTTTTTGTTCCATCCAATCATATATGTTCAAATATTGCCGGTAATTAAATTCGTCTGCAATAAACTTATTATTCGTTCTTATTACACGTTTATTCTAATATTCGTTTTTTCTAATAATCTTTTATCGAAAATTTGTTTATTCGAATGTTTGATTCTTTGATACTCAAATCTTCGTCTCAGCCCCAGTATTGCAGTGTACTTCCATTAAAATCTATAATTGAAAATAAACCCGAAATATTTTTCAAAGAGTTTAGCAATAAAAAATAAGTAGAAAGGTTTCAAATAAATTTTAATTGGTAAGATTTACTACTTTTTTTTTTTTTTGTTAACAATGAAGAACTTTTAAATATTGCTTGATATTTAACTAACATTAAAGTGTATATATATATATATATATATATTTAAATAAATCGCTTTTCACTCTTTAGTTATATTGTCCGATAAAAATCGATGAATTTCAATAATAATATTATTTATTCTGTACTCATACATCTATTTACCATTCGTGAACTGGATATAAATAAACATTAAACTTGGTTCGCTTGAGCTCTGTTATATATATATATATTTTTTTTTTTTTCTTCTTCACTCCAAAAATAAAGTAAAATCTATATTCTTGGCGCGTATACCTTCTTAGGGATTTATTTTTCTTAGGAAAAGCAGCACCATGAAATGAAATAACATTTCGTAAAAACCTTTTATATATTCCAACATATTCAATGGTTGCATACACATATTTTGTATGGCCGGGCCACTGATGACTGATATATATACATTATTTTATATACATATATGGAGATAATATATTCGATGTATTCGTGTATATAAAGTGAGGTATTTTATGGTAAAAGACGTGAGAATAATGTAATCGGTGTAGCGAGTCTATACTATGGACTATATGATATGATATGTGTATACAGGTATAACTACATCTATAGTTAGGGCATATGTGTACACCATCATCCCAACTAAAGTGTAGTAATATCAAATGTATTTTAATTTACGAAAGACTTTTATATTACATATTATATAAAATAGACTTTAATGAAAGAAGGTATTTCACGTATTGAATTCTGATTATGGTTTTCGATCGTATTTAATAGAATATATTAATGAACTAAACAGACACAGAAAGATCTTGTGAAGTTTTGTGAACAATCGAAATTTTGGTCGCATTCTTTTTAGAAGCATGTACCATTAACTAATTTATTCTTATATCTCAAGAATTTTGCAAGAATTACCCCAAAATCATTAGGCACCTTAAGTTAAAGAATTTAAATAACAATCTTTTTATTATTAAAATAATCAAACAAAAAAAAAATGTAATTGTCTTAGAGGCAGGTGTGCTACCAGTAAACACATAAGATAAACATATGAAAATGTAAACCATTCGTTTCTAAGGCAAAACACCATACAGATTTCTGACTTTATAGTACAGCCGCAAAGATAATAATATTATGCTTAATTGGCTGCTGTTAGACTACCTACTTTTATTTCTTAACTTTTTAGATGCGTTGATACAATCATAATTTATGAAAAAGAAGAAAAAATTGGATAATATATTATATTCAATTTAAATTTATTTCAAATGTAACCTTAACATGGAAATGTGTTCTCACAGACTTTCAACGCAACGTTGTCCAGCATTCACGTACCTATATCTTCCATAATTTTTCTTATACGATAAATCGAAATCTATCTTCAAAATCTCTTCATTTTGTTGTAAACTCTTCTTTTCTAAACAAAGCTATAAATTACTAGAAATACAACATGTCAAGCAATATCTTTTAATTAGTTATGTAACCTTAAACAGATTTCGGGCTGAATGAAAATAAAACAGAACCAAAAAGTTAATTTCTATGTTTTTCTGTAAGTATAATATTTGATTTAGGAGAGAATATGTGGCTATGTGTAGTAAGTGGGTACATAAGAAATGATTCAACACACATTTATATATTATTATTATTATTTTTAATGGCATCGTACGGTTAAGTGAAATGAATGTTTTTCAAGATTAAAAATATTATATTCATTTCTATGCCAGAAACATTTTAACTGGAAAATTGAATTATTAGTCTGTAAAACATTTTTTTTTTCTAGACAATAATGATGAATCTTTTTAAACGATGGTCACTATAAAATGCAAATTATAATTTCTATAGCTTAAAATTTAATTTATTTATTAATAATTTCGTTTAATATCCTTTTCGAAATTGTTTAATATTAAAATACAATTTAATTCACCAAAATATTATATTAACTACAATATTACAGCCATCTTTATGGAACCATAAAAAAAAAGTGACAATTTCTCTTGTATTTGTCTCATAGCCAACATAAATTATAAATTTATAAATAAAAAGAAAACCAAGAGAAAAAAACTTATATTAAACATAACTCGTTATTCGCTTAACGAACGACAATTGTTTTCTTGTCGTTTTTTTTTATTTTTTATTTGTCTGTCTGTGATATGCGACGATCATCATAAACAAATTGGCAATTTGTATTTCGACTGAATAATAAATTGATAGTAATAATATTTTTTTTTGCATACTTGTTATAAAAATTATAGCGATTTTAATTAAATTACAAATGAAAAATGGAATATATCTGTATGATTTGTAGCCGCATCGTTCTTATTAAAACTTATAAATTATATAATTAATTAGTGGTCTCATCGATTAAAGCAATTAAAATATTTATTATATTTATATATTTTTACATAAATAAAAGAGACCACACACATATCCATCGGGAACCAGAACCAAGCTGCAATATATAGAAAACATCTGATAATAATTTACATATTTTTAAAACGGTTTGTGTGTTAGATGCGTTCATAATAAGAAATACACGGTTGATAATCAAACAAAATATATATATAAAGTCATTTTAAATTTGTTTCGTTTTGAATAAAATTTTAGTGAACATTTAAGGATAATTATAAACATAATTGTTCGTTTGCTATTATGGATGTGATGCTATTAAAACCTTTAAAACTTTGTGGTATGCTGGGTGTTATTGTTGTTGTTGTTGTTGTTGTTGCCAATATATACCGAACATTTATTTTCAGCCAATGTTGTTCGTTCATCTGCACGTATTATTTATACATGCCGAAACCATTTCATTTGAGATGTCAAAATATTTTGATCGTAAAATCTCTCTTGCAGTTTAATTAAACGCTCGTTATACAATGATTCTGTTGAAACAGAGCATAATATTATAGCTGTTATTCTATATACGAATAGGTTTTTGTAGATAATACTTAAATGTTAAACGTAGTGTTATTAACAAAAGGAGACTGCCTATCCTATTCTCGTATAGAATACTATCTATCCTGCATTCTACATAAATATAAACTATATATATATATATATTGCGACAATGTTATAGAAATGCTGGTGCTATAATACATATTGTATAAAAGTGTCTTTTGATGAAATTAACGCCAATCGTTATAACCCAACCCTCTTATTTTGTTTGAAAAACAAAAGTTTAATAACAATTTCTATGAGCTATGTCAAAACCATTTCATTTAGCCTTCTAGGATCGCTTCGTCTATATACATTTATTTTATATAATTATACTCTAGATATTTAAACGAATTTATAATTATTGTAACCCTCGTGGCGATTTTAAAATGAAAAAGGTTTAAGTTAAAATTTATGTTTATTGTTTGGATGGGTAAAAATGAGTAAAATTCTACAGAGCGAAATAAATGGGCATTTTCATTTAAGCAAATTATATTTTACTGAAATAATGAACACAGATACACATATATATATCCATCCATAGAAATATGTAGATAAATATTTTAAGAGTTCAATGATGGAGCATGAGTAGACGCCTAAACAGAAATAAATTGATGGACGAAATTAAAACTTTTAATCTTTGGCGTTCGGGTTCAATTTCTCTGTTGAGTAATTTTTATTTTGCGCAAATAGTCAAGGGTTGGTACTTTCCTGCGTAGATACTTATTTATAGTCATTAATTTTTAATCTAATAAGCTCTCTACGCTTTATTCATATTTTATACGAAATTCAAATGAAATGTATTTTGAAAAAAAATAATAAAAAAATATATCTATATATATATAATATGTAGAATAAGAAATCATTGACTTAAGATTCAAGATAGAAATATAAAAAAAAAAGTAAAATGAGACCGACGGTTATAGTGATTGCTAAACAAATTACAGATTTCAATTAATATTTATAGTTCATATTTTCAGAATAGCACCACAAATTGAATTAGAGCTTGACTGAAACTTGTTTTATTTTCGAAAACACATTCGAATAATTCTGCCAAACAAAATGCCACCAACACCAACTAAAACAAATTTAAAAATACAAGTCCACATTCTACAATACATTTTAAGCTATGTCGCTATCATTTTAAATAAAATATAACAACCAACACAGAAAAAATTATTAAAATAATATATAAATTTCCTGACAATGTCTTACATTTTTATAGAGAATATTTTATTTAAAAAAAAAAAAAACACAAAAATAATAATAATAATAAAAATAATCATGTATAAAAAATTGCTCTCATTAATATGTACGCCCAATGACCATTTTGTATTTATGAATATTAAAATGAGTTGGAAACATTTTTGTGTGCAAATCTTAAATTTATTATAATTCCACTTGACTATTAAGTCACATAAATTTATAAATTTTATACTTGTTTTTGTTGTATTGCATCCATAATATGAATAAATATATATAAAAAAAAATATATATATAATAATAATGACAATGCATCCAAGGCAAATAGCAACATCATTCTGTATATGAAAGAAGAATATAATCGGATTGGCTTTATTTATTTGACTTGATGCGATGCGCGCACGTTGCAACATTGTATTTTCTTTAAAATAATCCCGTGTTTGCATTAAAGTAGCAAGCGAAATTAATTTTTATGATTTTATTAATAAAATATTTTTATTATTTGTAAAAGACATGCCATACGAACCAACTGCCTATATATTATTTATATATATATTGTCGATGTGTATATTATATGTTATTTGATGCGCACATATGTTTATTTTCATATTTCTTATTATTATTATTTTTTTTTATCTTTTTTATTTCATTTTATATATATATTATACATATATATATATTTTTTTTTTAATTAATATATTATTTGTAATGGGACTATCGGTATTCTCTATAACTATATATATATATATATCTGGTTATGCGTATATACCAACCAATATTTATAGCAATTTAATATATTCGTTCATTAGGCACAGCGCACAGGCCATACAAATATTATTGCCATCGATATTATAATATACTTAATTAATTTACCTTGTCGATGTCGCCCATAATTCTGTTGATTATATTGTTTAAATGTTTCATTTTCGAAAGAAAACCAATATCAAAGGAATATATCGCGTTATCGTCGTCGACAAATAATTATGACTCTATATATAAGTATTTATATATTCTATTTGTATATATTGTTTAATATAGATAGTGTCTGATGGGATACAAAATGATTATTTCAGTATGGGGATTTGTAGTTTTAGGAATTTTTATATCTTTTTAAAAACAAAAAAAAATGTTAGGGTATTGTGTGGCCGGATGGGTTCATTATATAATGCGGTATGTATTCAACATTTTGTTTTTTGGTTTTTTGTTTTTTGTTTTTTTTTAAATTAAGAACAAAAAAAAACATTTGTTCTTTTAAATGAATCGTCTATTTAACGATGCGTATAAAATTTATGCTTTTTAGATTATTCTTTTGCGTTTTATTTTGTTTTGTTCCTTTTTGAAACAAAGCCACAAGTGAATAATAATACGGTATCATTGATGTTTCATATAAGTAATTATTGGTATGATTAAGTTGCTTAATATCATCGATAAAAGTTTACAATAAAACCGACTTAATTCAAATGAAAAAGTTTTCCTTTTATTTATATAGAATATGTTGTTCGGTTAAATGAGCTGTGGTAGAATAGATTAATTTGTCAATCACATTTATTAGACAGTTTGGTTGGCTATTAGCTGTGTGAAAGTATTTCATTATTTAATCTTAATAACTTCTTTAAGCATCACATTATCAAATATTGGAATAAATATTGAGTATTGGTTAAATTGAGTAATAAATATTGAAATATTAAATATTGAATATATCGCTAGACTACCTAATAGACTTTTTTGTTATATATGTCTCGGAAATCAATAACTATATTGCATTCGTCTGATTAGTTTTCTAAATGTCTGGAAATAGATGGTATATAATATATATATTGCTTCTTTTCCTGTTACTCTTAAAACTACCAAAGGCAGGCCACCAATTCTCAAACTCATTCGAATTTAGCCGTAAACAAAATGATTCTTGCTATTTCGTATGTGCGGTGCAGCTATAATCAGATTAATATTATTTTTATTTTAATTGTGTCTTTTTCGATTAACATTTAACAGTATACCGGCGCTATATGTCAAACAAATTGTGATATAAAATAATATTGTCATATTGAAGTAATTAATGTGTGAACTAAATTTAGTATCAACAAATCGATAATAAAATATAAATAAAAATAAATGTTATTACGTACAACGTACATATATATAGAAATAATTTACATTATTAATTATAAATTTTGTATGTTGTGCACTTCAAATGCAAGTATATCAATTATCATTTTCCATTTATATTTATAAATAAAATCTAATAAGTATTTATATTAAACATTAATTGGATTTATGTTATCTCTTAAAATATAAAGCGAAAAATGCACAAAATACGAAGAGAAACGCACTTTAAAAATCATAAAAAGAGTTTATCTTAACCAACAGAAAAAAAAAATTATAGCTTTTAAGTGTTCTCTGGCTCTGTAAGCAGAATATAATAATTCTTTTAATTTAATGTATTAATAAGAATTCCAATTTCTTATTATTATTATTATTGCTATAATACGGAATACATATTCAGAGCAATGGCAAGAGAAAGATAAACGCTAATGGAAATAAAATTACAAAAAAGAAAACAGAATTTTGCTGGCAAAGAAAAAAAAATATATGTATATATATGTACTTTCGGTGTAAGATAAAATCTAAGGAAAAGCCTAAAAAAAAAAAATCTCAAACGCAAACGTTTTTTTTTTCTTCTTCTCTGAAGCGTATATAAATGACACAATATCACATCACCCCAACACGTCAATGTTCTTACCATCCATAATATACCTTCTTCTTTGTGCGTATATACATAACGTAAGTAAAGTAAGTACATAATTTTGTTTTTATTTTCGAAATGTTCTTTTGCCATGCATATTGACGTACAGCGTATAGACACGAAATGCCTACACCTAAATTCTTTTCTAACTATATTTCATTTGGCAATATAGCATAAGATATCAGTTTTTCGAAACCATTTTGAGGGGTTGGCTTTGGTTCAATTACATTTTCTCTCTAAGTCTATTCTTTCTGTATATTATGATGCGTATCTATATAACTATATATAAACTGTATTATTATATATATACTGACAACAAATTCTAGGTATATTTTATGTTATGCCTTAAACTCACCCTCCTTCTCTGACTATGCTTTGGATATTATAGAGACAAAGTTTTTTTTTTTTTTTTTTTAACCATTTCTGTTATAGAATATGAAAAGCAAGCAATGTATATCAATCTAATTTAAGGCATAAGTTGAGGGCGTTTAATAATTATCCTTTTCTTTTTTTTTTTTGTTCTTGTGTTCGTGTTAAGTAAAGGTTACAATTTAATATGCTGTGTTGTTTCAAAATGTATTAAAGGTAAGGTAAGGTAAGGTAAAGTAAAGTAAAGTAAAGTAAAGTAAAGTAAAGTAAAGTAAAGTAAAGTAAAGTAAA
>JAABKK020058129.1:0-36347 GCA_011634745.2 Catotricha subobsoleta
TCACAGCATTTTTTTTTAACTCGAGACATTTCTAATTATAAATTCGATATTGAGTATAAATTCGATAATGTAAATATTTTTTTTTTTAATTAAAAAAAAAGAAAACGATAATGAAAATAAAATAAAAGTTTGATATTTTATAATTTAAAAAATAAAAAAAATCGAAACGTTCCTGGAACGTAAATCATTCCGTTCCTGTTCTATGCAGTGTTCCACCAAAATTTAGTAAAATATACGTTCCGGAACGTTCCTTTCGTTCCAGTTCCCATTCCGATTCCCTGCTCTAGATACTATACATAATACGAACTGTATCGTACTTTTCCTTCGAACTTCATACTTTCGTATTTTTTTTATATGGAGATTTTAAAATCTACGAAGTACGAAGAAAAATTACGAAACCTTGGTAAACCCCTAATGTATTTTTGTAAGTACCTCTAAATGGAACACAGGCAAGAAAAAAAATCGAAAATATTCTCTAAGTGAAACGTTTCATCCTAAGGACGTGACCGGTTGGCGTTTCACTTAGAAGGGATTATATTATACTGTACTAATAAAATTTAATATTTTTATGCTTTGCCATAACTAATATCATAATAGTTTTTCATTGTTTTAGGAAAAGTTTTAGATGAAGAAATTGAATTTTCTGCAATTAACTGTACATTATGTGTGGTGTATCGTACAGATCAATTTTTTAACTAGGCTATTTAGCCCATTGAATCCGACTTGAGAATTATTACAATAGGACTTGATTTTATTTTATTGTTGAACTGAAACTCCGTACTAGTCGATGAAGTCGCACCATTCGAGATTAGGTATTGGTTTTTGACTGAACGACTATTTTTGTACTGTTTACTAGAAGATGACGCTTCGATCGAGGTTAGTTAAATATTGCTGAAATCATGCCCTATTATTCATTATTAATGCGTTCAGCGGATCGTCTATCACCGACATGATGGCTACAACAATGAGCGCCTTGGTCAGTTGGTTACAAATGAATTGGAAGATTGGAACATATATTAATGAATTTAATATTGCAATCGTACCATGGTGAACACGATCATTTTCTTTCAAGTATCACGGCATCTTCCATCTTTTAAGTATAATAAAGTGAAACAGAAAATGCAATGTTTGATAGAAAGAACTGTACATGTATAAATGATTCGACAATATTTTTTGTACAACTTTCACCCATTAAGATTAAAAATCGAACTTCAATAATCCTAATAGAATAGAAAGAATAGAAAAGGAGAAAATTTATTGATTTAAAAGGTCACAGCATATCTTCGCTTGTAGATAGATAGGTACTGATTTTCCATAATGTTTAATTTTTATAAATGCATATTTCTATTTTGTTGTTTTGTTTGTATTTGTTTTTTTATATAAAAAAAAACTCATACCGAACTAATATAAAAAAAAATATTATGTATTTTATCACGTAAACACTTTTCGAAAATACGAATGTAGTGTAGATCCAGGTGCAAGCAAAAAGGTGTTGCAAACTATGCTGTATTATTTATTATTCAGTGACGTATTCTGTTGACGCGAACTTACACGTTCTAACTGAATATAAAACTCTGTCATCGTAATAAGTACTTCTACTCTCTTGTTGTGATTGAAGTTACGCGAATTATTTCTACATTAGAGTACTTACATTGCCACGTTTGAAAGGCAAAAGAATATTTATTTGAATTTAAGATTGTAAACTTAGTTAAATTATGATTATTTATATAAATAAAGGTAATCCATACGGGTTAAAGGTAGAAATATGCGCTAAGGCAGCTGGCGTGAATATTCCAATTAAAGATGTCACAGCAGATGGTAATAATAATAATAACTAATATCAAATTTTCATAGATAGAATTTATAACAAAATGTTGAACAATATTTGCATATCAGAATTTAAAAGTACTTCTGATTTCAAAATAATTAATTTTTCATTCATAATCATAAATTTCATTGAATCCTTTTTTTGACAATGATTACATAAATACTCCTTATTTCATGTGTGAACATAACCTCAGATTGTTTTTATTCTTCTTTTTTTTTGTCCATAAGTGAATCATTTAATTTAATGTTTGAAATGACCACATATAATAATTTATTGCACTATTAATTTTTTTTTTATTTCTTTGTAGATTCGTGCAGGTTTAATTTGCATCATTTACCGTTGCTGGATTTAGAAAATGGAAATCAATTATTTTCAAGTGATTCAATCATTAAATATTTACTGCCCAACGAAGAACCGATTGATTTAAGAGATCAAGTGAGATTTTTGAAAATTGATCATTTCTTGCATTGAAATAAATTTAAAAACCTAAAATTATTGTTTCTCTAGTGGTTAGAATGGTGTTCAACTCGCCTAGCGCCCGCAATTATACAAAAAAATACTGCTGGACATCAAGAAAATGCACAAGCTGCATCGGTTCTAAATCATTTAATTCTTCAACTTGATACAACTGTTTCAAATGAGCAAACACCTTTTCTTCTGGGGGAGAAAGCTACATCAGCTGATTATAGTGTATGGAGTTTCTTACATCAAGATAAAACTTTATTGCGAACATTAGAATTACCAAAATTATTGGATTGGTATAATCGTGTGGCTGCCGAACCTTGTATTCAAGTAAGTGAATAAATTTTATAAATACATCCATTTACAATTTTTTAGCAATCATTCAATTTTATAGAGTGTAGAAAATTTGGATATTTACAAGATCGATTTGCAAGCTGCTAATAAATCAAATAAATATGGTGGAGTTGCTCATATTAAATTGGATGTGCCGATTGTTGAAAATGAATCTCTATGCTTGGCAGAATCGCCAACTCATATTTCTGAGACGATTACACCGGCCGAATTAAATTGTGCCAAAGAATCATTTGTTTACGTTCAAGAAAAAGATGTTTCTGAACCTCGTACCATACTCCCAAAACCGGGTGAACGTAACATATTGATAACGTCAGCATTACCTTACGTTAATAACGTACCACATTTAGGTAACATAATTGGTTGTGTATTGTCAGCAGATATATTTGCCAGGTGATTAAAAACCATTTCAATATTCATAATTCATCAAATCACAAAATATGTTAATGGCATAAAATTTTAGATATTGTCGTATGGCTGGTTACAACACATTATATATTTGTGGTACTGATGAATATGGCACGGCCACAGAAACAAAAGCAATCGCAGAAAATCTTACGCCACAGCAGATATGCGATAAATATTTTGATATTCATAACAGCATTTATCGTTGGTTTGGCATTGGTTTTGATTATTTTGGCCGCACATCAACACCAGAACAAACAAAGTAAGTTAAAGTCGTTTTTTTTTTTATTGCTAAGACAGATATCGGTAGCCAAAGCATTTCACTTTCTTCCTAAGATTCAATCATTCTTCTGATAGTTTCGTTGTGTGATAGAATACATAGTTACAAATTTACAGTGTCTTATACATTCGTTAAACTAAAATACATGCATATAATTTATGATGTTATCACTTAAATGCTTACTATTTGGACACACTTATAAACAATGAAATAAATATTATTGATCTTTATCGATATACACACCATTTAATATATTATATATATATATAATTTAATTCAAAACAAATATTAAAATCCTAATAGGTCAATGTTGACACGTATATTATATTTGTTAAATACATATTTTTACACATATTTATACAAATTATAAAATAGCCATTGTATATTGATAGTGGTTAAATCAATTTTTTAAATATTTTTTTTTTTTTTTAGAATTGTTCAATCAATTTTCAAAGAAGTGCTTGCAGCTGATCATTTAGATGTTCAGACAGTTGATCAATTGCTATGTACAAAATGTAATCGTTATTTAGCTGATCGTTTTGTTGAAGGTACTTGTCCACATATTGGATGTGGTTATGAAGATGCACGTGGGGATCAATGTGATGGTTGTGGTAAACTGGTTAATGCAATTGATTTAATTCGGCCCCGTTGCAAAGTTTGCAATACAGCACCTGTCATACGAGAATCCAATCAATTTTTCTTTAATTTACCAAAAGTAATCTATTTCAAGTTAAAAGTAAATTTATCAGATCTATAATAATTTAAAATATGTGCTTTTCTTTTAGATTGAAGGCAAATTACGTGAATGGTTTGATACGGTTTCACCAAATTGGACAAATAATGCTCGTGTTATAACTAAAGCATGGCTTAAAGAAGGTCTTAAGGCACGTTGTATTACCAGAGATCTCAAATGGGGTATTCCAGTGCCGCATGAAGGTTTTGAAAATAAAGTATTTTACGTGTGGTTTGATGCAGTTCTCGGTTACATCTCAATTACTAGTAAATATACCAAAGAATGGAAGCAATGGTGGCAGTCCGAGAATAAAGATGTTAAGGTAAATTTTCTGATTAACATATGAATATTTCAAGCATTAATATAAAAATGTATTTATTTCTTTTAGATTGATTTATATCAATTCATGGCGAAGGATAATGTTCCCTTTCATTCGGTTATATTCCCAGCAACATTGTTGGCTATTAACAAAAACTATACAACAGTTTCTCATATAATGGCAACAGAATATCTAAACTATGAAGATGGTAAATTTAGTAAGAGTCGAGGTATTGGTGTTTTCGGTAATGATGCTCAAGACACTGGAATACCAGCTGATGTATGGCGTTATTATTTAGCATCAGCTCGCCCTGAAGGTCAAGATTCTAGTTTCAGTTGGAACGATTTAGTAGCCAGAAATAATTCGGAACTTTTAAATAATTTGGGGAACTTTGTTAATCGTGCATTAGTTTTTTGTGAAAAGAATTTTAATTCGATTATTTCACCTATTTCTGCAACTGAAGATGAACATTCGCTATTGGCATTAATTAATCGAGAAATCAAGGGGTATATTCAATCAATGGAAAAGGCAAAGTTACGTGATGGATTACGGCATACTTTGTCCATATCTCGACATGGAAATCAGTATTTACAATCACAACAACCATGGGTATTATTAAAGGGATCTGATGATCAGAAACAGCGAGCTGGTTCTATTATTGGTTTCAGTTGCAATATTGCCTGTAAATTTTTTTTTTAACTTTATTATTTTCAAACTAATAATAATATTCATTTCTCAAATAATAATATTTTTGTTTAATTTGGAATCTTTAGGTTTATTAGCAACTTTATTGTTCCCCTTTATGCCAGAAACATCAAGAGCTATGTGCGCTCAATTAAATATTAAACGTCATTCGTTGCATGCAGAGTAAGTATCTATGATTTATATATGTATTCGCAATTTTCAATGCCTCTATTATTTTATAATTATATTTTTGCAGTAAACCATATATTCAGCTATATTTAAAAGGTGGACATAAGATTGGAAAACCAGCTCCACTCTTTGCAAAAATTGAGCAAGTCCGTTTAGATGAATTAAAAAAGAAATATGGTGGTTCTCAAGCTGAAAATTCAAAACAGGACAAAAAAAGTCCACAAAAATCCACTACAGTATTGAAAACTGTTCAAGAAGCTGAAAAAGCTATTGCTGTTCAAGGTGAGAAAGTGCGTGAACTAAAATCTGCTGGTGCTGAAAAGGCCGATGTTCAAGTTCAAGTTAAAATTTTATTAAAGTTGAAAGAACAATTAGCTACCTTACAAGCAAATCAACAAACAAATGGTCAAGTTATTTCTACGACAGATTCTATTATACCGGACAAACCATCATTAATTGAACTCGAAGGGAAAATTACTCAACAAGCAGATAAAGTTAGACAACTTAAGGCAACCGTTGATAAATCTATTTGGCAACCAGAAGTTGAATTGTTGAAATCATTGAAAAATGAATTGGCTACATTGAGTGGTGCACCAGCTCCAGCTTCAGCATCTAAGTCTGGTAAAAACAAAAAGAAAAAATGATATTTAGTGACGTATGTTTCAACACTTTTCAATCCATCTTACTAACATATATTGCATTAATCATAAGAATCACCTTTAGATCACACATCATTAGTTTGTGTGGTCTAATGACATCAATCTTTTAAAAATTTATTTATTCAAAAATTCAGACGCATTAACACATCAAAAATATTTATTATAAGAAAACAATATTTTAGCTGATAGCCAATCATATTAATGAATAAAAATAATATTAATTCCATAAGACATTTTTTAACTTTTCAGTATAATTATTTTACTGAAATTTAAAAATCAGTAACGTAAAATCTAAAATCAATATCTACTTAAATTTTAATATTCCAAAAAAATAAATTATAAAAATAAAAATATTAATAATATATCATTTAAATAGTTCTCTAATTGTGTATAATTTAGTTGTTAAACGTTCAAATTAAAAATTAAATAGAAATTTAGACTGTAAAAAATGCAACATTTAATTGAATGCAATGAAAAATGAAATAAAATTAATGGAGGGTTATCAATGACAAAAATTTGACTTTTATTTGTTATAGTTTGTCGAAAAAACAAAACAACCATTCCGAATAATATAATCTGTAAAGATTAGTTTTTATATATGCTTAACTAACGTTGCGATAAATATAGGCTAACAACTCATTCCATTACAATGAATCGACGAAGAACCTTTGAAATTACATAAAAATTGCCGAATCATGAATTTGTGTTATTTTGTCGATTTATTGTACTTATTACAATTTCGCCCGGAGGCACGATTCAAAATTCATTTAATTCATTCTTTGAAGTTTAATTTCTAATGTCAGCAGCTACATAGGTATATTGAGAATTCAGTGTATGTAAAAGAGTACTTATATTCAAATTAATATTCAGCTTGTAAGCGGTGTAAATAAATAAAATAAAAACAAGAATAAAAAAATGATCATGCGTAAACGGTTAATTGGATAGAAAAACTTTATATGGAAGAAAGACTCCAAAAATAAGTGAAGTTTGGTCCCATGCATTTTTTTTCCAACCGGTTAGAAGTTTGTCAATTCGCATGATAAATTTTATCATATCTTTCTAGGCATCTATAGTATATATTTTTTGGATTCGATTGGATTATAAGGGGTGGATACTGTCAGAGTATATCGAGATCGAATTAATGCACCTGGGAGTCATCAGACATGGCTTCCCTTATGCATTAGTGTATGGAAAAATTCTCCGCCTGAAAAACAGAAGTGGGACCCCCTAGATGATAGGAGAGTTCCACATCCGGGCCAGGGCGGAATGTTCCAGCCTCACTTTTGCCGTTAATTAGGGATCCATCCGTAAACCAATGTTCACTTCCTGGATCACCCAAACCCGGTAAATCCCTATGGCCGATTTCTCCCTAGTGGGTATTTTGAGTGTGAAGGGTTTATTAAAGGAGAGCCGTGGGGTAGTCCGGTCGCAACATATGTCGAAGATGGGATCTGCCTGCATTTTCTTCCATATCGTTGCGTGACCTAGATTGTTCCTTTTGACTCTCCATAGATGATTTGTGTGTAGCCTTATAGCCGCAATTCTAGCCTCCGCTTCCACAAAAATGTCCAGCGACGTAAGCGGAGAAAGTAAATTACTTATCGTTTACCCTAGTAATCTAATCCGGTAATGGATATGGCATGTAGCAAACAGTAGAGCAACAGTAGTAGTGTTTTTGAACCAATAAATATAAATTGAACATGGTCTATATACAACACAGTTATTTTTTAAATTTTTATTAACCGCCATTAAAAATACTTATCGTTTTTCCTATTTTGCCTACACGAACAAATGTTAATAGTGCTGCCGCCTATAATGATACAGACAACTTGACTTTGACATTTGTATATGTTTGTCAATTTAATAAAAGAGATAGTTAATTCGATAAATATTATCAACATATAAACAAATAATTTTTTAAAAAAATATTTAAAAATGTCTGATGCTTGGGATGAGATTCAAGCAATTAAAAGTAAACGAAATAGTTTAAGAGAACGTTTAGAAAAACGGAAAAAAGAACGACAAGATATACTTGGAACAAGCACTAGCAGTGGTTCATCATTACCGGCAAATATTAGTAATAAAGTATTACTGCCACAAAATGAAATTAAATCAGAGACAAATGAAGGATTGGCTGTTGTTGAAAATGGTTTGTAAAAAATATAAAATAAAATGTTAAATATCTATAAATAAACAAATGAAATGTTATTGTGATTCAGATTCCGATCCAGAAGTTGAGCGTCTTCTCTTACAAATTCTATCTGACAGTTCTTTAATACTGCCCATCAACTCCAATCAACTAATTGAAAGAATTAGTCTAATTCGTTTTAAACCTATAACAACAAAAATTTTGAATTATTTTTTACAAAAGCTAGCCACACAGTCTTACATAAGGTAATTGCGAGTTCAAAGTTAGAAAATAATTTTCTTTTTTATGTATTTTCAATTTCAATTTAGTATAAAAGATACATTGATTGGCAATAAATCCGGATATGAAGTGATTTTGGTAGATCATTCTCGTATTCAATCATTATATGATGAAATACAAATGGATATAGATACCAATGAAACCATAGATATGGGAATTAAAAGAAAATGTACGTATGAAATTGAAATCCACAATATTAATTATTGGATTTAGTGTAATGTCCATGTTTTTAGGTGAATATGATGCTGATGAAACAAGTAATAGTAAACTATTGAAAAATACAGTAAATAATGACAAAAAAACCGGAGCTCTAAAGGATTCAAGTAATGCAACCGATATTATGGTAAATATTATTTTAAATGAATAAAAAGAGCTTTAACATAAAGATCTTTTATCAACAGTCATTACTTTCTATGCCATCAACAAGAGAGAAACAAAATAAGCAAGTTGGTGAAGAAATTTTAGAATTATTGTCCAAGCCAACAGCAAAAGAACGTTCATTAGTTGAGAAATTTAAGTCGCAGGGAGGAGCTCAGGTATTTAATTCATTCCCAAGAATGGTTGGATTTATTTAATAAAAATTTATTTTGAATTCTAATCAGGTTATGGAATTTTGTCCACATGGGACAAGAGCTGAATGTGCACGGCAGCAACCAACACCAGAAGATTTGGTGGTGGATGATGAAAAAAGATCAATAGTGCCAATTGTACCAACAACTGTTGATGAAAATACATCAGCAAATATAGATAAATGCAAGGATATTGCCATTATTGACACATTAACAAAAGAAGACAGCAGTGGAAGTACCACAAATAATAACATAAAATGTAGCAAATTGCACTTTAAGAAAATTATACAATCTCATACTGACGAGACATTAGGTGATTGCAGTTTTTTGAATACATGTTTTCATATGGATACGTGCAAGTATGTGATATTCAATTTTAAATGTAGATAATCATAATTTCCATTCTTATTATATTTAATGCATTTCAAAGATATGTTCATTATGAAGTTGATTCACAAATTGTATCCAATAACAATGTGAAAATTGAAACGGATAAAACAAATCGTACGGTCACATTGGCCAAACTAAAAACAATTGATCCAGCTGCTGCTCTGCAACCAGCTCAATGGATACAATGCGATCTACGATATCTTGATATGACAGTGCTGGGTAAATTTGCTGTTATAATGGCTGATCCGCCGTGGGACATACACATGGAATTACCTTACGGTGAGTCTAAATAGTTCAATTTACAAAATTTAGCAGCTAAATACTAATGGATTACATGTAGGTACAATGTCTGATGATGAAATGCGACAATTAGGTGTACCAGCATTACAAGATGATGGGTTAATATTTTTATGGGTAACTGGTCGTGCAATGGAATTGGGTCGTGAATGTTTAAAATTGTGGGGCTATGAACGTTTTGATGAACTTATTTGGGTGAAAACAAATCAGTTACAACGAATTATACGAACTGGACGTACCGGCCATTGGTTAAATCATGGCAAAGAGCATTGTTTGGTGGGTACTAAAGGGAATCCAATGAATTTAAATCGGGGCCTAGATTGTGATGTTATTGTAGCTGAAGTTCGAGCAACAAGTCATAAGCCAGATGAAATTTATGGTATTATTGAAAGATTAAGTCCTGGTACACGCAAAATTGAATTATTCGGGAGACCTCATAATGTGCAACCAAATTGGTATTATCATGTTTTTTTTCTTGTTTTTTTTACAATTGTTATACTTTAATTTGAAATTTTTTGATTGGCTATATATTTTTTTTTAATATTTAGGATCACACTTGGCAATCAGTTGGATGGTATACGTCTGGTAGATCCAGAGTTAATAAGTCAATTCCAGAAGAGATATCCTGATGGTAATTGTATGGCACCATCGCAAACTACTAAAACAACTTAAGTATTTTTCTTTAAACCAACCACCGACATGATGATTAGATTTATATTTCGGATATACTTACGACGATATTTTAAGATACATATTTACGATTCAAACATCCATCAATTGTTAATGTTATATCATTGTTAACTATTAATTGTATATTGTAATATTTTGCAAGCTGTAATAGTTAGATAAAATTTAATTTAATTTTTTTCTTTTTTTTTTATAATAAAAGTAACGAGCAATAATTCTCTTTGTTTTTATTTGTGCATTTGATCCAATCCAAGTAAGTTTTCACAAATATATAATATGTATATTATATCAGTTGAGAAAACACCATCTATGATTGAAATATAAGACGAAAAAACAACGAATGAAATTTAGAAATCAAAAAAATTTAGAAAAAATATATGCATTGCCTAGAAGAAAAAAATTGGTGATGGGCTATGAAATGAAACTAGATATTCTTTTTCTTTTTTTTTTATATAATGTTGCTACTCAGCATTTATGTTTAAAGCTACAAATTTAATATTTACAATTTTACAATCTAATAAAATTGTGTTTTAATTAAATTATTTCAAATTTTAAAAATTATTAGACCGTTATGGTTTCATATAGACATCAAGCTTATTTAAGTAAACAAAATAGATATAAATATTTAATCTACATATTTACTTTTAATTGTTTTATTTATTTCATTAAATAATTAAAGCTATGTAAATATTGCTATTTGCTAATTTCTATAATAAATATTATATCTATGATTAATATTTCGATGCGCTAATTTTATAAAAAGCTCATTTATGTTATGAAAACTTAAAAGTAAGTCTTTTTTTTTAACTAATAAAACTAAACAAACACATTCGATTCTGTTAAATTTAGAACATTAAAAATATTAAAATTCTTTTTTAGAGTATTCACAGTAATCATATAAGGTACGGCACTAAAAAAAAAATAATACATTATTATGCTACTAATCGTCCATTTAGATTTTGTTGAATATGATAGCGATAGCAGTTTTTTTTTCTGTCATTTTGTCACTTTTTCTAAACATTGTATTCGTCAACCTCCTTAATAACGCTGCTGTTGTTTTCTAACATTTTCTTCCTTTGAAGCAATTGTTCTATATGCTCATCATTTTGAATAACAATAATTCTATGTTGTGTTGTCGGAGCCAATTGACAACTAACTTGTTCAAGATCTTCCAAAGATGCTCGTCGACAAAGCTATTAATAAGAGCATTATTAGCTATATTTAAATATAAATTTATGAAAATATTGAATTCGTAATGTACCTTTGCTCTGTTTGTTGAGATGTCTATGGAACGTGGTTGATTGCATAATGATATTCGCCGCATTGGCGTTGGCCCATCTAATTCTAAATTGTCTAGCATTTGTACCATGCTATGGCGTCGAGACAGCGTAACTAATGACTGTCGATGTTTTGAATGTTTTGCTTTACCCATTCGAACATCGATAGCTTTAAAATGATTTTGCAATGCTAATCCTAATTCTGGGCAAGCATCATCGTCCATCTGATACCGAAGTAATAGATATTTGTATAATAAAAAAAATCTTTTCTTTTGACTCAATCAATTTAATTCACTTACAATAACTTTGCAGTCTTTGAACATTGTAAATCCGTCGCAGCCACCGTACATATAACTTTTTATACATAGTGTATAAACTTGATCCAAATTTAACCATTCATCAGCAACTTGCACTAGTTCTGATATAATTCGAGATTTTGGTGGTTTTCGTTCATCAAATACAAAGGATATGCCAGATATTTGAGGAAAGCGGCCTTCCAACTTTGGATAGGCTGATACTGAATTCTCAAGAGCTTCTAATATAATTTTACCACTTACTTCTAGAACTACTAATGGATCACGCATAGGTACAATGTTAACTAAATCTTTCATTGTAAATGGTCCCGGTGGATGTATTTGGTCTGAACGAAATGTTCCTATAAAATATTTAAAATTGAAATTTATTTATTTAATAACCGATAATCACTACACATTAACATTAATATTGTATTACCCGAATTAATTATAACTACATCAGCACCAGTTGCTGATAAAACAACATCACACACCCAATCACCAAGATTTGTTTCGGATGTTCTTATACTAGAAAATCGTCCATCTAATTCAACGGTAAAATTACCAAGTACTTCACCCATTTTAGATTCAATGGTTTCCGAATACTTTGCCAATATAGCACTTAATTCTTTATCTTCTAAATATTTCGATGTCACATCGATAGATTTGAATTGCACTTTTATTTTATTATTTTCATCACGCGTATTGTTAACAGTAATTAAACCAAATTGTCGAAAATCGGTGCCAGATTTTATAACATGAATTCCATTAACCTGTTTAGAAATCATATTAATATTTTCAAACATTTAAAATTTTAAAAAAATGTTTTGAAAAAAATCAAGTATTAGTTTCTTATTTAATTTAATTTTTTTGAATTCGTGTAGCATGTTTTTACGATTTTACCATTTATAAATAATGTTCGAACCGAAAATGTTTTATGTTTCTAAACTTACAATATTGTCTTCGCAGATATGATCATGTCCCCCCAGAATAATATCTATGTTTGAGCATTTGTTAGCTAATATAAAATCGTTTGGTGTTCGCATATGCGTTAAAGCAATTATTATTTCACAGCCCTGAAAAATTAATTTGTAATAATTATTATGTATAATTAATTCGTTTAAATAAACTTACATCTTTTCGCAACTGTTTGGTTAATTGTGTACCAACTTTAACAAAATCTGTGTATGTAACCTCTTTTGGATCAATTGTAGGCAATGTGTCCAGCCATTCCTTTTCTACCAAACCCATTATACCAATTTTAATACCATTATGCACCATAATATGAATGCGTTTTCCACTTCCTAGTGGTCGACCAGTTTCATTGTCAACAACGTTTGACATTAGCCATGGAAATGTTGTTTTTGTAATATGTTCAGTTAGAACATCCAAACCATGATCTAAATATAAAAAATACAGAGGAATCAATAAAAAAAAATATTAGCTAAGCGATGCCTAATTACATTCGGAGTTTCTCTTACCAAAATCATGATTTCCAAGTACGGCACAATGAGTACCTACTCCATTTAATACTGGAATCATTTGTTCTCCTTGGGTAAATGTGCTTACTAAATAAAATTTATTTCAAGAAATCCAATATTAAAATGTATAGAAATTACTTTAAAATAGTTGTTGTGCCTTACACATGCTTGGCGAAAACGCATCTCCACTAAATAATATTAATGGATTTAAATACTGAAACGAATTTACAGCTGTTAGAAATCTAGCTGCTCCACCAACAGGTTCGACATTCGAATTTGGCTCAATGTTATAAACATCATTGAAATGTATAATCGATAATGTTGCCATTATTTTATTTATTTATATTTAAGTCTGAAAATATTAAATATTAAAGTCAGTACATATTAACTTACTGTTGATAAAAAAAAAAATTAAGCAATAGATAAAAATATTTTTTTTGTTACATATTTGTACTTCGCTTGTAGATTTCGAGAAAATTCTACAAAATCGAAATAAATAAAAAATAACTGGTTGACCTCAACCTAAAACATACGCAGGCTTATCGTAATTTAAACTAAATTGAGTACATATAAAAATAAATAAGGAGTAAATTACATAGAATTAGAAAATTTGTAACAAAACTAAAATTCAGAGATGATAATTTAATTTATAATGAAAAAAAAAAAACATTTGAAAAAAAGTCCGCAAATAAAAAAAAGCTTTGCAATTGGATTACAAATAATAGACAATATTTTATAACGGCGCTTAATTTACTTTCTGTCGTTTGCAATATAAATCTAGCAAACACAAACCTTGAGTCACCCAATTCAATTAAAAATAAAACTTATCTAAAAATCATGTGTTTGCCTGTAGCATCTCTATCTTGAAATAATGAATTCTATTAATGATTGTAAATAAAATTATACTTAAGCATTTTTTTAAATTATTCAATTAGTATTTTTTTTTTCTTTTTCTATTTTGTTCATATTAGAAATATTTAATTCAAGTTAAAATGTTTTTATACACTCAGATGCGACAGAATACATTACTACATACGGAGTAATAAAAACATTTTAAAAGATTTATTTAATAAAATGAATTTTATATCACTTACCTTTCAGTGGACGTTTAGATTTTTTTTTATATATATAATACGAACGTTAATAATTAATGTTGTCAACTTAATAATTTTCATTCATTTAAAAGAAATTTTTACTAATTATATTGATCACAGAAAAAAACATTAAACACCATCGTGATTTGCTTGGTGAAGAGAAGAAAAAATCAAGGTTACTTCTTTTTATATCTACATATATTTTTTTTGGTCAGGCGTATGACATTTATTTAAATGTATCCTTTGTTAGATAGCATATGGCCTGATGGTTATATGATTTATTTGCGTATAACTAATTATTCATTTTTCTTTTTTGTCTTCAAATTTAATTTAACTGCAAGTATAAATATTGAATTTACCTAGTTTAAATGACTGATGGTCTGTGTAGAATGTACATATCGTTGCTGACCTGAGATTTATCAACAATTTGCTTAATAACTTTACTTTAAATCTCTAATTTTTTAAGTAATCAATTTCATTGGAACTTTGCTTAGTACGTTTCTCTAAATTATTTAAGGCGGTTATCCCACATTAGCTCGTATCGTCTAACTTATTTTCTAACCGTGATAATAGATATGAGAGTGAGTGATATGGTCGCTGTTGCGTCTCACTCACCCTCATATCTATTATCACGGTTAGAACATAAGTTAGACGATACGAACTAATGTGTGATAACCGCCTAAAAAAAAAAGCATTTAGGATTATTTTTAAGGAAATCATTTCATTTATAAGGAACTACTAATTTTAAGTTAGGATAATTACCATAAAATTCATAGTCTTTTCACGAACGCACTCTGGTATTAATTTAAGATTTCTTTGATTTATGTAAAAAATGATTGTGGATAAAATGTTATTTGGCTATTTTCTATACATATATTTTAACGAACATATTAGACAGATAGACAAATTGCGTTGGTTAACAATAAGGCAACGTAAGATTAAAACTCCCCCAATTTAACATACAACTTTGGACATCTCATCAATTTTCTCACGTTATAGACTAGTACTAACCGACATAATTTTCGCAAACTGTCTTTTCATTGGAATACTGTTTAACATTAGCAACATAATTTAAAATTAAAAAATATATATACATTTTTTCAATTTGGTTTTCATAAATTGAAATTTCAAATTTATGTTTTACTTACATAATTAATTTATAACAATGACCATCAGCAACACTTTGAAATAAAAAAAATCTCATATTAATAAAGTACATGTGAACTAAAGTCTAAAAGTGAGTTTCATGAAAAAATTGGGAATGATATTTAATGTTTCCTATTTTTGCCACCAATATTATTTCTATTTGACTACCAATACGGCGCTGTATGTACAGTTGTTGAGTTAATGTAGAAAAGAAAAGCAACAACAAAGTAAACTAAAAATGTCGTAACCATAAAACGCCACTGTGAACGCTTTATTATTATTTTTAAAATATTTAGGACTGCATTCCGTGTAGACATGACTTAATAAATATTGACATCTTTCGTAAATATAATTCTTATACAGCTGGTGCGGCATTGAAATTAAAATAATATTTAATTGATCGCAAATTTCATATTATTATCGAATTAATTTTCAATATTTAATTTACATATTCAGATGTGAGCAAACCTTTTAGTTTTGATCGATAATTTGTATAATTCTTTATTTTTCCTCATATTAAAGCTTACGAAAGAAAATTATCACAAAACATGCCTGTCACAACCACCAACGAAAGTATGGAAGTCGACAATGATGATAATAATATTGAGGAACCAACTACCAGTAAACTAAATAATGTTTCGAATACAACAAAACTAGCTCAACCAATTAACAATGTAATGGCTAGCCCAGCTACGATCCCATCCGTTAGTGTATCACTACATCCGCTAGTTATTATGAACATTTCTGAACACTGGACGAGAATTAGAGCACAAGAGGGTTCTCCGAGACAAGGTTTGTATGAAAAAGAATTTTTATTTTTTTTAAATAATTATGTAAATTTTCAAAACTTCTTTCGTTTGTTTTTTTTTTTATTATTTAGTTATTGGTGCACTTATTGGAAAACAAACCGGCAGAAATATTGAAGTGATGAATTCGTTTGAACTAAAATTTAAATATGTAGAAGAAAATATCGTTATCTGTCAGGATTATTATAATACAAAAGAAGAACAATGTATTAAATTGATTTTATAAATGATAATAATAATTTTTATTAATATCTGGAATATCTTTTTGTTAATAAATAGATAAGCAAGTATTTAAGGATTTGGACTTTTTGGGTTGGTACACAACTGGAGATCAGCCAGACGAGCAAGACATTAAAATTCACAAACAAATTTGTGAAATAAATGAATGTCCCATTTTATTACAGTTGAGTCCACAATCTCGAAATTTTGATGTAAGTTTTGAATAATTTAAAGTTTTCATACACTATTCTATATAAATATTAATATATTCTTGATCTATTTTTCCAGCAATTACCAGTAAAATTATATGAATCAATAATTGATATTGTTCAAGGTGATGCAACAATGTTATTTGTAAATTTATCATATACTTTGGCAACTGAAGAAGCCGAACGTATTGGTGTTGATCATGTGGTCAGAATGTCGACACATGAAAATGGTGGAAAATCTGTTGGTAGGTAAAACGTAGCTTACGAAATTTATATGCACTAATATTAAAAATATTTGAAATTGCCTTCTTTTTTTTTATATATATATTATTTTAGTTGCTGAACATTTAATTGCTCAACACAGTGCTATTAAAATGTTACATTCACGTGTCAAATTGATATTATCGTATATCAAGAGTATTGAAAATGGTGTTTTACCACCAAACAATGAAATACTTCGTGAAGCTTATTCATTAAGTCAACGCTTACCTGTTATTCAGAGTTCAACATTTAGAGAAGAATATTATACGGTAATTTAGAATTTAATGTTTTAACAAAGAAATCATTTAAATTAATGTTATTATTTCTTTTGAAAGCAATCGAATGATGTTGGTTTAATTACATTTTTGGGAACACTAACGAAAGGCTGCAATGATATTAATCATTTTGTCAACAAATTTAATATTTTATATGATCGACAAGGTGGTCGTCGTATGCGCGGACTTTTCTTTTAAATCATGTATATACTTAATTCCTTTCTATTTTTAAATTATTATTTCTAACAAAATGAAGTTTTTCTGCTTAAACAATTTAAAATAACAATAAATATTATTTAAAAATAAACAAAGCAATTAATTTTTAATTATGATAAAATATAGAAATATTGATATTAGTACGTTTCCAATATAATTGTGTGAAAAAAATGGTAAAATAGAAAAGAAAATGAAATCTTGTTATTAAAAAAAAAAAAAAAATAACGCGTTTTATTTTCTATTCTCATATTCTGTTAATTTCACTTTTCGACTTAAATTTATATTTCTTAAATGTGAGTTGTTTTTTTTAAATCATCGTATTCTGGTGGACTCACCTTGTGTCTAACCGTTTTTAAAATTACTATTCTTATTGCTTGAATAATGAATACTTATCTAGCCCCACCTCGTGTCTAAAATTGGGTGTTTTTTAAATGAAATTAATGGAACAGTTTTTCAGTTCAGTACGCAAGTGCTATATGATGATAAAAAGTCTACTACATTCGTAAATATTGCCTAGCTCGAATCGAACCATAATTTTTTTGAAGCTCCCAAAGGATTTTTATATTGCATATAAACTTAAAGATCATTAAAGTTTAGAAATTCATCGTAACTGAAAAGTTTTCAGTGAAAACCAATAACAGTATTAAAGTGAAAAAAATATAGTTAAGCTATTATCGCCCCCAGACCCGGATAAAGGCGTACTCCACGTAGTCGGCTGAGTACGGCGCACGCAAAATATTGTACAAGACAAAACTGTAACTAACAAAACTTTTGTTCAAACATTATTTTAGTGTAGAAATAAGCATAGCATATATAACTTTTAAAGAAATTTTATATACGGTTTTTGGTCTATTAATCGTATATAGACGGGACATTAGACCGTATATGGAGGGATTAATACACCGTATGTAGACGGATTATTGATTAATAGACAACTTTTAGACTGTAGTCTAAGTTTTTATAATTTTTAATTGGGTTAAAAACTAATTAGTGTTGCAAATTTTTACCAACGATGTTTCTTAAATTATTTTGACAAATTTTGGTTAAGACTTAAAAGATGTAGCATTTCAACATTTGGCAGTCATTCAAAATGGTGTCCTATGTCCATTCAGAATAAACTGGCAAACGATTTTATTTTTTGAATTTGAATGGTGCATGGTGATTGGTCGAGAGATTTTTCTAGAGGTTTGGCCAACGTGAAAATCATTTGACATATTTTGTTTTAAACATTTTATGAAATAATCGAATTAATTAATTTTAAAATTATTACATTTTTTCATTTACGAATTGATCATTTTCCAGTAAAAACAATGTAAAATTGTATTAGGGCATGCAAAACTCAGAATTACACTTGGTATTCAATTGATTATACTAAGAACATAAATCAATAAATTCGTTATCTAGGGATTTTCTGTACCATATATTAATGTTTTTGCAATCGATGGCTGGAAAATTGAACGTAATCGAATTTTAAATTAAATTTCCTATGATCAAATGCCACAAATCGCAATAATGTTAAAAAAAACACAAATTTTTCAAGATTTCAAACAATGAGGCTATCTGTTTTCGGAGGTTGAACCTTACCTCTATTATTACCAGCCTGTTGATATTTCTTTATGTGCAGAAAACTTTGCGCAACAACTGAAAATTATCTGAAAGTTTGAACATACATATATTTAACTGCATTTATTTATGAGTCACATTAATTATTTAAAGTAACAAGTGTTTTAAAGCTTTTATTTTTATTAAAATTAATTTTTACAAAATTTATCAATACTCTTCTATGTTTCTATTCAACTTTAACAGTTTCAAAACTGAGATCTCTTGTTTTTCCATATTTGAAAATCGAATTTAATTGTCCAGTTGTTAGTATTTTAGCAAACAATTGCAACACACATAAAACTAAGACAGTTACTTCCATAATAACAAAATGTGATATTGACGTGCCAATTTCCAACCAGGAACCCTTATTCTTAACCAGAAATAAGAAATTCACGCACATAATGTCACAGCATAATAGAATGATAATAAAAAATTGATCCAATGGCACCTTAAAAGAGATAAAATATTTAAATATTTCTGATATTCGTAATAAAAAAGCATATTATAAAAAAATAACTTACTTTTGTTATTGAATGAATTAGTCTTACAGCACACATTACTAACATTACAGGTATTAATAATTTAACGATAATCAAAGATGACATTAAAAATGGTAAGAACGTTGAAACAAAACATCGTACCCAATTCGGATCAAATGAACTGACCGATGCAATATTACCAGTTCCAAAGAATGAAACCAGAACATACAAGATCTGTTTGTTAACTGTGTTATTAAGGATCATTGTGTATGTTTGTTTTAATCGCATTTTGTATTTATGTTGTATCTAAAATCTAAAGTTAAATTAAATATTTTTAGTAAAAAGGATACACTGATGAAACCCCGTTTAAAATCAATATCTTCAATTTGTCGTTTTTTTTCTGAGTTTTCAAGTTTAGCTACCTGTATTTTTAAAAGGAGACAGACAAGAATTTAAATGAAATTGTTATACATAATTTTATGTTTTTGCTTTGTTTAAAAAAATAAATAAACTGTCAACAAACCGAATATATTTGCTTCTGATCTGTATAAACTATTGATACCCAATAATAAATATTCGATGAAAATATCATAAAAAATAATGGTTCATAAGACAACGACATCAATATGTATGGAATACATAAACTTGAGTTAATAGCTGTTAATCGATCGCGAAATGAGTTTGGACTGATTGTGGGTATTATGAATGAAAATACTGAAAAAATGTAAATGCATAGCATTATTATAATTTGTTATTGACAAAAATTAATAATGTTAGAATTTGTTTTGTAGATGCTAATAAATAAATAAAACTAAATCATTATCATTATTATTACCTAGAACGATCCACGAAATAAATTGTTTTAATTCTGAAAGACCATTTCGCCCATGCAAATCATAAACGATAAGTATTAAATTAAATGTACCAATTGCATACACAATTAAATTTATTATTTTAAATGTGGTAACATCTTGCTTTAATGCAAAAAATATTTTTAATCCCCATGCGCCTAATCCAATCGTTCTAAAGTATCAAAAAGAAATATAAGATTAATTAAACATTCAATAGCTGATTCAAAGAACAGGAATAGTAGAAATAAATAGTAAAATAACTTGCAGCCACATAAAATTATTTGTATCTTTATCAATGGTCGGTAACACTGGAAACACGGCTAGAATAGCACAATTCAGTGCCCAATTTGAATACGTGCTCAATTTTTCTTTTTTATCTAAAATATGAGTATTTGTACATAACACTTAAGTTCAAAATAAAAATAAAGAAAAAAAAACGTTTACCTTTTAAGATAACAAACTCGTAACCTATCAAAGCAACTAATAATACAGTTAGAAAGAATCTATGGAAAAAAGTTAATACCTGAAAAAAAAATTGTTTTGTTTTTTTTTTTCTCTCAATATATCCCGAGTATTAATATTGAAAAGTATTTTAAAATAATATTTTCTCACCAATATTTCAATAGCACCTATCCAGATCCATGTCTCAAATCTCCTTAACTGTTTAAACATATTGAATGTTCTTACTGGATACCAACAGAATACTGGAAGTATAATAAAAATTCCAGATCGAAAAGGAATATTTTGAACTAAAATATTGAAAAGAGAAATTCATATAGTTTTGATGTGGCATTACTTTTATATAGAGCATCTCCATATCATATATATAATATTTTACCATAAACGAAAACTAACAATCCAATTAAAATTGCAAGATAATATAAAATCTTGTTCACATCATATCTCTTCTTTAATTTCACATATTTCTTATTTGCATCGTCATTATTGTCAACAGAAAGTTGCTGGTGTAAGAAAAATATGCATCCAATCATTGAAATACTTACAGTCAATAATAGTAAATGTTCGTAATAGGTTTGAAAATAATGGATTCCCTCTAAAGCCACATTTATATAAAACTCACATTTTTTTATCTAAGAAAAAAAAATGAATTCATTTAAATTATCAATGCTTAGCTTATGCATATTAACTTAAATATAAATACTTACAGCATGATCAAACATCTTTGATTTAATTGCACTTTGTATTTCATATTCCAATTGCAATAAAGTATTTTCGTTCAGTTTATGAAAATCACTAAAAAATGCACCTTTACGAAATTCATTCTGCAAATATTTATACTGAGCGGATATTTGTAGGGCATTGTTAAACAGACTTTTGCATTTAAACTCCTGCAATATTAATGTCAATTAATTAAATTGTGCGTTTGTGCTTTATTTGTATTGCTTTTAATTACATCAGACACATTTAAATACACATCTGGTAACTTTCCAACATTATTCACTGGTACAGCAACGCCAATTAATGAAGCCATTAATGGTGCCACATCCGCTTGATTAATATCATATCTTGGAACTTGCTTGGATTGAATTTCTATGAAAGGTCTGTTTTCAATAATAATAATAATAATAAATAAATAAATAAATAAATAAATATATGACATAAGCCTCTCAGATTATTTAGAATTGAATATAAAATAATTTCGTACCGTTCACTTGGTTCGTTAATATTTTGCCAATATTTTATTCCAGAGCCCCATGCAATAAACGGTGTCTCGGTTTCGTGTGATGAACCAGCACCATGACTTCCTAATTCATATTTAAATACATATAAATAAGTTATCGAGGAATAAGTAAACTATTAAAATATAATCTAAAATCCTTAAATGAAAACAAAACACCAATTACATCTCACCTTTATTTGACATTCCATGATCAGAAGTAAATATAAATGCTGTTTTATCATCTTGAAAAACCGTATTAAATAGTTTTGCGATGGCTTTAATACCATCATCAACTGCAATGAGATTTTCATCGAACAATCTAAAATTTAATTGAAATTATTAATTATTTTCCAAATATGTAAACTGGAAAGGAGACATCTCATCACCTGGTATTTGGTTTATGTACGTGACCGGCTTAATCATTCAAAATAAGTTATGTAAATAAATATAAAATAATTACACTAAAATGTATCAAGTAAAGAAATAAATTAATTTTTTTGTAGCAACTACCAATCCTCACCGGTGTCTAATCCCAGTAAATGCAAGAAAAATACGACTTTTTCTTTATGCAAAAGACTATTACGATTTTTATTTAAAAATTCGGTAGCTTTTTCAAACACCCATTTATCTAATAATGTTGTACTAATTTTTCCAGAAAAATCTTCATCCTCACGAGTATATGTATCTGCAATTATATGATTGTCAGCAATATTTTTTGTGAATACAGATAAAATATCTGGACTTCCCCAGGCATACGTCAGCTAAATGAATATAATAAAATTAAGTCGTACATAAACAATTATCGAAAAAAAATCTAAATGTAAATGATAAACATTGTTAAACCTGGCTTCGATTAAATATAGAATCAAAATCAACAGGATTATCTTGCCATCCTTTTAATACAGCACTTGGGTCCTCGTAAATTCCTACAATTAATATTTTTCTTTGTTTAAATAATATTCATTTGTTGCTCTCAAAATAATTATACCAGCAATCAATGCAACATGTCCAGGTCTTGATTCAGTTGGTACACGCGTATGAGAGATTCCATGAATTCCATTATTTAAAATAATATCTCGAAGAAATGGTGTATGATTTAAATCATTTCGATAGAATGATTCAGCACGCAATCCATCCGCAACAATTAATACAATCCTATAAATTGAAATAATTTCATTTTTTTTCAAAATTCTAATTGAAAATGGATTTTCTTTTAACCTTTTTGCCGGTGAGTTTTCAATATCCCGTTGTGGTTGTAGGCCAACAATAACAGGCGATTGAAAATATATTTGAAATATTGATGCCAAAAAGAAAATGTGTGCTACTACGCCAAATGCAATAATTTTTAACATTATCGTTTTTTCTTTATTGTTCGGAAATCGAAAATAATAACACTTTTTCTTTAATTTGTCCGTCAATTGTTTACATGAATTCTTATTATTATTCTTATTTTCTTTTTGTGAATATAGGTTGCCTTGAGTTGTTTCGCTTTTACACATCACTCACATCACGCAACGATTTGTCATACGATTCACTTAATTACATATTTTGTTATTTCGTAACGAATAGATGGCGTTAACAAAATCAGTTAAGTAATGTCATTTGGGGATTATTTTATTTATATGGATATTGGGTAATTTTAATCTAATTTTTTTGGTATTTAAAGTCTGTATAATAAAAAATATATAAAATTTAAAATATGTACCATTATTATGCTGCATATGGGAATGACCAGAGATTATGTAAATAGATCTTGATATCGGATTAAGAAAAATTATTTGTTAATTTACGGTTGCAATTGCATTAGATTTAGGATATACAGAAAATTTTAAATTAAAAAAAAAAATGAAAATGGTACAATGCTATAAAAATTTAAGAAAGAATTTGAAAATAATTTAAAATTGTTAGCTGACCAGTGGAAAAAATTAAAAAGTTAATCTCTTAAAATATATATTTATATATAGGAATAAGGAGGTATTGTGATATCTAAATATAATAATTAACAATTAAATCCGATATCGAATCAAAGGGCCACGGGAAAGTAAAATAAATAGATTCGTTATGTTTTCAGGCAATGAAAATGTAATTCAAATTTTTGAATATCGACAGTTTGAGTTTGAATAGTATATTCATCGACAGAATATTAATGCATTTTCTTTTTTATAGTCTAATATCCAAAATATAAGTGCTTACCAACTGTGTTTTCAAGTATTTTAATTTTCATTGAATGAAAACAACGATTTTTTTTTAGATTTTTTACTGCATTTGCATATTAATGAACGAACCTCCCGTAATCCATTAGTATTGATGAGCAGCAATAATAATAAACTTTATTATGTTGCAATGTAAACTAACTCAATTACATATAAAAATGACCAGATCAGTTTGTTACGAAAGCAAAACGTAATCGGAAAGGCCTTTATGAACTATTAATTTATCCGCGATATTTTTTTAATATATTTTTATTATTAATCATTTTGTACTATTTGCTTTGTTCTGTAAACTTTATTTCCTACTTAAAGTTTAAACAGTGCGAAAATTTGTCGTGTTTTTTTGGTTCTTTCTATAAACGAACAATAAATTATAAATACATGTGAATGTAGTTGTAATCTTGTTAAATCCAACGGCTTAACAAGTTTTTCTTTTTATATAGACACACACATGCATATTTTCTATATTCTTCATTCACTTTTGGCAGAGTCGGTTGAGCGTTTTGTGAATATTAAAAGAAAATGCAGAAAAAAATTAAAGAGCTAAAGAAATTTCAAGAATGTAATGCGACGAGTTTCTCCAAAATTCCTCGCAAGTTTTAAGTCGCTGAAAATGGGACAATTAATATAAGCGTAGCCATTGAATAGTTAATAGTGAACTAATTTGTCTATTTTAAGTGGCTATAAAAACTCAAGTGTATGCTATCTATAAGTAATATTACTTCCCAGTTAAATCTTTTTTTCGAGTTTAAACATAGAGTATAATCTATGGTTTAAACCTAACCAAACAATTTAAGAATAATTAAAGGAAATTTCTCATAACTTACCACCGTTGGCCGAAATTATTGCATTATTATTGAAAATATTTATAAAAAAAAAAAGTTTGTAAACATCAAAAGTTTCATATACAATCTACTTACATATTATACGTACTTAGTTGTTTTTCATAAACAAAAGCAAAATTAATTCAAAAAATTTGTGAGGCTGATGTAATTTTAACCATAAAATACATTTTCTATTTTCATCATTTTGTTGTGTAAAGCTCACACGGTGGGTGCCTTATCCTTCCGCTGACCCTGATTATAAGTGAATGCTAAGTGACGGCAGTTTAGAGAGAATATGTATACATATATAAATATATACATATATATATAGAGAAGGCTACCACATTTGTGTGTCAACTTCATTTTGCGGAATTTTTACCTTCAATAAACTTAAACGAAATCACAAATTTTGTATTGTAGTGGTAGTTGGATTGCTAAAGTAGCTAGCAGCTTGTTAATTTTAAATATAACAAGGTGCATCTGATAATCTGCGCAATGAAGAATTGCAGAATTGTTCTCTATTAAATTTTTATAAAATATTTAAATTTAGTAAGTTTATTATTTTTTAACAATAATGTTTTAAGTTATAAATAAGTATGTATATATTAAATAATTAATTTTTATACATAAATAATATATAATATATATTTTTTAAATTATATTTAAAGTGCTTATTGAAGTTGAACCTTTAGGTTACTTTATTTAAACACATATAATCCAATACGTATTCTTTTAAATCAGCAAAATGAAAAAAACAGCCGCGGTCAACAAAACAAAAAGAACTTGCGCAAGGTCAAACACTTTTTTCTTGGTGTGTTAAATTTGTTTATATGTGTTTGTTTGTGTGTGCGTGAGTGTGTGTCGTTGATCTCCAATAAGTAGTATGTTCAAGTATCTTAAGATCTAATACATTACATTATTTGCTCTATTCGACAAGCAAATACAGTCATGCACACGAATAAAGAACTCGGGCTCGCGAGTTCGATATCTTGTTCATTATAACTAAGCGGAGAACTACAAAACCATTTATGAGTAGTTAAAAGTTAGTGCTGTGTTGTGCGTTTGCCGTTGAGGTAGAAAATGTTGAAAATAACTAAAGATCATATATATTTAAGCCATCTTTAGTTTTTAATTTCTTGTATTTTTTTAAGATCAGTTATTTTATTTTTTGTGTTCAATTTTCTTTGTGCCTTTTTATAGATGCTAAATTTCTAAGTGAATACAAATTGATTTTGATTGAGCAAAATAACAACAACAACAAAAAATGATTCCACGCAAAAAAAAAAAATATATGAAAAATAAAATAATTTTATGAACTTATATTTGAAAGAAAGTCCGTTTTGTTGCTTTAAGTTGCTGTGATGACTGCTGCAAACGTACAATATATTTTTCTTTCAATTTTTTTTTTTATTTATTTATTCTGTTCTTCGTCTGTTAACCACATTTTAATGTTGCGAACTTAAAAATTCTACCATGAACCGCGATTATCATCCAATCAAATATAAATATTGAGTGAGTGAGTGTTGTAAAATACTTAAATAAACCGGTGAACTGTGAATGACCAACCACCTCAATATAAGAAATTAAATTTTATATTTATTTATCAAAATATTTGTTTTTGATTACGTAGTCTATTCTGTTTAGCTTTACCCTGAAATGATTTAAGAAAATTTTGGATAAAGTTAAAAAGCAATAAAGAAATAAGTTAAAAATACCTTCATATGTTACCCTTTCACTTTGACATGAAATTTGTTAAGACTTCTAAACAATTTATGACACACAATACAGTTTTTTTTGTGAATTTTTTTTTAGAGTTATGATCATGTATCTTTTTGACTCTTGGGGTCGTCTGTAATTGCCGTCTACACGTTCATGATGTAGAAAGAATTCACAAAATTTCAGAAAATAAAAAACAGGAGGGAATTTAAGTTCATTTTGGACGTTCATGGTATGAATAACTAATTGTGGTAAATAAATCTTTTAAGATGAAAAACTTTTTTCTCTAACTCTATTATTTTTTTTTTAAATCTTCATAAAATTTAGTCCCCTAATGACTCTTTTAGAAGCAATTGCCCGTAAATGATTTGTTGTATCTACCTTTTATACAAAAAATAACACAACACAATAAATAATAATATATGTATAAGTGACATTGCTTTCTCATATATACCACATTTAGTGTGTACATTTTTAAAAATTATATCATTGTTTTGACAATCTTATGTCCATTTCTCAGAATTTGTCATATTTTTCGTAAAAAAATTAGTTTGTAGAATTTTTATCACAAAAATAATATTGTATTTTTGAGATAAAAGTTCTAAGAACTAAACAATTTTTGATTAATTTTTTTTGTGACGATTTGGCATTTAAAGACAATTTGCTCATGAAAAATGAAATGATCAATAAAACTACAGCTGATTGATTTTATGTACGCTCATTTAGATTATATATGAGATCTTTGTACCATTTTGATATATATGGTATACTCTTAAGACTTTATAGTCATCATAAAAACCATTAATATTTTGCTCAATCAATAATCAAAAAAAAAACAATGTAATACATTCGTAGTAAACAAAAATAAAAAAAACACACATTGAAACGTTTTTTTTTTTTTCACAAACGAAAAGTATTGCATAAAGGAATTAAAAATAAAAAAAAAACTTCATATTTTGAAACACACAAATAAATAAATGTATTAATAATAATAATAATAATAATAATAATAAAAAGTATATTTGTGTGGTTGTGCGAAAATATATTTTTTCTTATAATATGTTTTATAGAAAGAAATTAATAATAAAAATTATTTACAGTGATAAAACTATAGTTATTATGAACCTTAAGTGAATTTTGAATGTTTCTTGAACACAAAATACAATGTAATATAAGCGATAAAACGTGGTTTCAATAATTTTTATTTCTAGTAAGCAAAAAAAAAAAATAAAATAAATAAATAAATAAGAGAAAAATATGTAATAGTTTATTATCGTCTTGAATGTGCGCTAAATATATATATATATATAAATATATATTATTTTTTTTGGAGTAGGTATTTCGTAATCACAATTACAATATTACCTACATATTAAAAAAAAAAAATTGAATGAGAAATTTTTATTGTTGCTGTGCTTGTGGATACTGTGATGTTATTGCTGTTATATTGCTGGGTATTAATGGTTTTTATTTGTAATGGATCGGTATTCGCATAAGAATCCATTAAATACTCAAAATACTAGCGCTAAAAAAGATATACGGCAATCACGTTTTGGTTCATCGTCATCATCTATGGATTCATCAAATTCCAGTTTTTTATATAGAAAATCATATCCAAACAGTGATATTAATGCCAGTTTTAGTTCGTCGTCCATAGCTGGTTCCATACAGGTTTGTTTATTCATTTATTTATAAACACATACAATTATACAATTTAATGTTTTATATATATATATATATATATATAATACATATTTATATTATAATGATATAAATTAGGGTGGCCAAAAATTTATATGAAAATGGTAATTTTTAATTATGTGAACCATAACTGCACAGAATATTTTTAGAAAAGATAAATAAATAAGGAAATTAATTTAAATGTATTAAAATATATTTCAAAAAAGCAAAAAGAATTAATATTTATTTTTTTAAAAGAATTAATTTTCTTTTATCATAGGATTTTTATTATCATTTTTATCAGTAAACGCATAAATTATTTGTCAATGTACATTGTACATACTTGAGAAATGATTGATGTTCTACTAGTAGGAAGTGACATTATTAGTTAATTATATTAATCAGTTATCAACTTATGATTTCAAATATAATCTTTAGGGATTATTAGGGTGGCAGAGTACGTTGTCAAAAATGGTGTTAGTATCTTAGCAAAATAGTCTCGACAAAAGTGACGTGGACAAAAAATTCTGCTGGCAAAATAAACAGCAACCAACCAATGCTAACAACCATTGAAAATGAATATGCATTTTTTAATTTAATTAGACCTCAATTTTTGCTACTGTGAGGCCTGATAGAACTAACCACTTTTGATTTCAGAAAATGTAATTTCTTATAAATTATTCATTCTCTATAATACTCTGTAGAATTCGGTTCGCATTTTTCATAAATAATTTTTTGAACTACCCTAATAAAAATACGTTTAAGTTGTTTGTTCTGGAAAAGTAATATATATAAATTCTATAATACTAAATTAAATATAATATTTTTTCAAAAAAAAAATTGTTATCTCTATCTGCTATAATTTGTAAAAAAAAATTAATGATATAGTATATAGTGTTATATTGGTCTATTAAATTATACTTTTTCTCATCAAACTTTACAATCCATAATTCATATTCACAATTATCCACGTATTGAGAAACTGTGATAGTGTATTAAGGATAAGAGTGTTCTATTTAGGTTTTCTTGTTACTTCGCATCCAATCTGTTTGTTAGTAAATGATAATAAGGTAAGTCGGTCTAAGAACCGCATTTCACTAAAGAAAAATTATATATATTTTTTTAATTTGGTTTTAGTTTGCGTTTCTTTTTTTAAAAACGATTTCTGTAGTCTCAAAAATTTTTTTTTTTAAAACATGGATAAGAAATTGAAAAAATCGATGCACATTCTTAGCAATAATTTGTCCATTTACTTAAATCTTTGAAATTTAACAGTTACGTTACGAAAATAGAAATTACTTGTTTATTTATATAATTTTTTTTAGCCCAAGGCCATTCCACGGTAAGACGGACATAATTTTATGTTATATGAACACCATGTGCTTGTGATATAATTCGTACCATTCACAATTTATGCAATTCGTATTATTGCAGTAGGTAAAATATTATTTTTTATTAAAATAAAAGAATTACCCTGTATGTTGTATATTTCTTTTTAATCATAATACTCCAATAGCAGAATATCACACAAAATAATTAATTTTAAATTGAAAATGGCTTGAAATAAATTTAATTAATTTTCATTTTACTTAATTTTTGAGAAATTTGAAATTTTTTTAAAAAAAATCAAGTATTTTGGTTTGGTATTTTTTTATTTCTGGATCTCAGAATTGGCCGGGCGAATTTTGATGTTCGATATACCAAAAGACACAGATTTTTTTTTTATGACAATATACATACGTAATTCTCCGTTTTTTTTTTTGTCTAGGGATCCAATCTTGTTTTTTTTTTTTTAATTTCTTACAAAAATGTAGTCGTGTACTAATCCATTGGCAGCGAGAGAACTTTTCTAATAGATAAGAATTGTCCATTCCTGAAAAAATAGGTATTTTGTATTATCAATTTTATGAATTTCTTTTTGAAATAAGTATTTTTTATAAATGTTTTTTGATGATACTCTTCGCTGGTTACATTAACAAAAAAAAAAACGATTTAACAAAAATATGATTTATTTGTTAATTTATGATACACTTATTTATTTTTATATTTATATCGTACGGTGTTAATAATAATATTGTAATACAAATTACAAATTTATATTTTAATCTTATTTTTTTTTTTGTATACATTCTACTTATATTCAATTCTCATTGCTCTTACGCATTAGTTTTACTTTGCACGGAAATTTTAGCCTATTATTTTTATTATTATGGATAGCATATTCAGAGCCGGCGTATAATGTTGTTGGCACCCTCAGCAAATTCAAGAATTAATATCATTTATTTTACTTCAAAATCAAGTATTGGTTTTGTAATTTTTTTTTTGTTTGTTTGAATTAATTAATTAATTAATTAATTATTAAAAAAAACTGAAATTCGTGTACTTACATTGGTATTGGCAGCTTGTTCTAATTCATCAAGTTTTTAGTTTTTAACATATTATCTTATTGTAAGATACAATTATTTGTAATTTTAATAGCAAGCAACAATATTTTTGAAATCAATTTTAATTATAGTGAAATTTTCAAAGAAAAATCAAAATAAAACTATTAATGTTCTACAGAAAATCTTTTATTACTATTTGTTTATTTACTAATACGTTGCAGTTCTAAAATAATAAATCATAATAATGTAATAATAAAAAAAAAACTCTCATGAAAATTTATTCCTTCCTGCCGACTCTGATCATATTAAAATATATATTAAAGTTTGAGATGAGGATTTTACTCATTCATTTATAAGTGTAATCCGCATGCTTGATATATAATACATAATGCGTCGAAAATTGATTAACCATTTTTATTTCTTGGTAGCGGTTTTTGCTTGGAAGAATCGCACATGCTTTTAACTTTGTATTTTATGATGTTTATGTTGTTGGCACTTTATCACAGTAGAAATTATATTTCTGATTCTTTATAGGTAAAGAATATAGTTAACTATTTTGAAATAAAACTAAAAAAAAAACAAAAAGTTTATTTTCGAAGTTGCTATATTTCAATATTTTTTATTATAAATTATATTTATTGCTGATAATCTTATATAAATCTCTTTATGTAATGCCAATTATTAAGTTGAATTTAATGAAAGTATTGCGTTTTTTTTTTAATTCTTATTAAAAGTTTATATTCCAAAAATTCTTAGCATACTTTTCATAATTTCTATATACCTACATCCATCTCTTATAATAATAAATATTCAAAGGGACAAAATTAGTTTAAATTTATTATCTTTTATTGGTTTTTTTTTTTATATACTTATCATAAATCAATTTATTTTTGCAATTAAATAGTTTTTAAATTATTTCATGAAAACCAAAAAATAATTTTAAATATTTCCTTAATACTAATAGAAATATTTTTGCTTTGCGATAGAATCAATATTAAAGTTTGTTTGTTTTTTTATCTGTGATATAAATTGTGATACGATTATCAATATGCGCACAATTTTTTGTGTAGGTTTTCAAATTAAAATAGGTAACAAATTTATTGATATTATAAATAAATTTCACACGAATTGATTACCGCAACCAACATTTATTTGTTTCGAAATTTTGATTGAATCATATAATTATAGATAATATTAAATAATTTCTAAAAGTACAACATTCATTATTATTGATTTTGTGTGACAAATATTTATAAGAATTTTAAACCCATTAAAATTTCGTTTTTTAAAAATGGCCCTAACATTTGCTAATATTGAAATACTCAATGAAAGCTCTGTACGAATAGAAGGCTGGATCAAAATCCATAATGATTTTTTTTTTGGATAAATGCCTGTAGATTAACTCGTTTAACAGGCGGTTCAACATTAATCTTTGGTTTCTTATTTAGTTAAGCGTACGTTAAATTCTAGATTAGATAGAATCGTGCATGGAACTAAACTAAAATCTTTAGACTATTCAAAAATCCATAAAGATTCCATTAACGTTACGCACAGCAGAAAAGTTCATTTTTACCTTGTGATTGCTAGAATATTTAAGGTTTAAAATGCTTCAAGAACAATAGAACAAAAATTCTACAGCTACATATATTCATCGACTTTAATTATATGCAATTGATGGCGCAAATACTATTACACGAACGACATCATTTATATTATATTAGTATAATTGTTGATAAAAGGTTTTGTGAAGTATTGTCATGTTTTGAATAATGATCAACTATTCATAATTGAATTGAAATAAATAATTTTAAGCTTCCATAATATCTGTAACCATATAGAATTAATTATTTTGATTATCGATTTATTATTTTCTCTTTATTAAGTACTTTAACAAGTTTACTACATTTGACTTAAATTTTTGCTTAGAGAGATTATTATTTTATTTTTATTTTTTGCAAACTTAATAATTTGATCAACGGCTCGTTGAGCATTTCAAACATCTAAAAGTTTCTATATATGATTTTGGATCACCTTACTATTTTACATATTTTAATCTATCTGCAATAAAAAACCCAAGTAAAAAACCTACGCATTAAATGACATGATAGTTTTTCTGTTGTCATTGTATCTTGCGAGCTTTCTTAAACTCAATAGATAGAAGAAAAAAAAAACAAAACAAAATATCTCTAACTAACCAATTACCATGCATTAAAGTGGAATTTACGAAGTTTTTTTTTAAAAATCATCATGACCATATTAAATTTTATTACGAAATGCATGTTCTTCTGGTGTTATTTTTTTGTGCTTTTTAATTATTTTTGTTCGGCGATGATTATTAACCTAATAAAATATCACGTTATACATATTTATGTAATTTATATATTTATTATTGTCTTTCTTTTTATGTGGCTTGTATTGTTTGTGAACGACATACCAGTCAAATTTTGTAATTAAATATTTTGTCAAGACATACTTTAATTTAAATTTACCTACCTTTTATGTGACATACATTTTTTAAATATTGCTAATAATTTGAATGCCCAAGGTTAAAGGTAGCTTTGTGCTGTCTGTATAAAATTTATTATAACATCCTTCGCGATGGATATCTTTGTTTAAAGAAACACTTTTTTTTTTTTTTTTTAGTGAAAAATGAGACTTTTAGTTTTCAATTGAAAAAAAATGCAAATCCGAAAATCAGTTTTATTCGTTTAACCTTAATTTAATTATATATACTTTGCTTCGTTCCGTACTTACTGTTATTATGATACGAGTTATGTTACGAGTGATACCAATTAAATACTGCTTAGAAATAGAAAATGATTATCGATAAAAATCGATTAGTTGCCATTGATAAAAGGTCCTACAGTATCGATTTATTTTACTAAGTACAGTAATAATAGCCAATTTTAAATAAATCAATCAATTCAAAATATAACTTAAACAACATGCGTTTCATACACTTCATACTCATTCAAAGCATACCTCCTGACGGATATAAATTAATTTTAAGTTTTTATTCAATTTTGATCGACTCTTAAAATGCTATAAAAATATTAAGCGACCTTCGAGGAACGATTCAGGGTGAGTTTAGGGTATGTTTTGAGTATATTTTTGTCAAAAATTTTTGTGCTTTAACACGTAACTTACCACCACCTTTCTCTAAAATAACTGAATCGTTTCTCGAAGAGTTTAATTATTATTGTTATCTAATTATTTAATTATATTTAAACATCTCTGCACTAATAAAATTTAAAGTGTTGTACTTTAATAATACATGAATAAAACATATTTTGAAATACAATGATTTTGCTCAATCGAACTATTATTGTCGATATAGTTTTTTTTTGAAATATTTTTGATATACATTTTTACATGAAAATGATTTGCTTTGCTGTGATTTTTTTTTTTATATAGAAAGTATATTTGAATATAGAAAAGGATTTTTAATTGACGTAAAAACGACGAAAAAATATTTTTTTAAATTTAATTCGCATTTTATTAAAAAGCTGAGACATATTTGAAATCTGAAATAATAAAATCTCAGTAAACAATTAAAACATATGTTATTTTAAAAAATTGATTCTCGATAATTTCTTAATAGCCTGTAACACTAATACAAATAATTATAATCTGCATTTAAGGTTTTTTGATTTTGTCTAAAATGTCCGGGTTTAAATTAAAATAAAGCCCATTTTATTTTTATATATTTTAAAGAAAAATATATGTGTAAATGATGTGTCGAACTTTTGTTAGTTTTTGGTGATATTCTTTACTACAAATAATTTAAATTATGAATTCATTCTTATTTATAATCGTAATTTTTTATTTAAGTTTAAGCAAATTGAAAGATATATCTAACTTAAAATATTTACTTATAAAACGGAACAGGACATATAATATATGCTACATATATAGCATAGCATACATATATAGGCCGCTTAGAGTTTTTTTTTTATCTTAAACAGAAATATATATTATATATATACGAAAATATTTACATCTTAGTTTTAAGTTTCTTTCTGTCTTTCTTCAAGATACAGACTGGTCTTTCGTGGTTTCCAGAAAAATGTATGTTCAAGTCTTACCACAAGGGCAATCATTATTGTATTGGGTCGTCTTGTCAGCATTCAGTAGGTGAGAAGCAGTACGCTGAACACATTAATAATGATCAAAATGTTAAAATAGTAATACTATACAGATAACTATGGTAGTATTAGCATTACGACTGAATGTTATCACATTGTCCTAATTTCGAAATTCCTAATTAATCGTTATTCTATGGATTTTTAGAAAATTTAATGCATATGTTAGGCTACCAAAGAGTGGCAATGGGATTTTTTTTTTCGCAACATGAAGCCAAGATATAATTTTATATTTAGAAATATTGTAATTTTTAATAACATTACTTTATTATTAATGATACATCATTGAAAACATTTATATACGTTGTAGTATACGCTATAGTTAACTTAACGTTAAGTCATGTAAATAATCATATTTATGACTATTCTTTCGAATATTTCTGTGACTGTGTTTGTATGATATATCGCATAAACCTAGCTTTTAGGTAAGGTATAATGCTCTTAACTGCATTCTTATGTCTTCCTTACTACTGTAAATTATTTCTGAACTATTATAAATGTAAAAATAGTATACATTCTTTTATTTTTAAACAATTCTACACCGATTAAAACTAAAACAAAAAGAAAACATGATAATTTTTTGTTACAAATTCAATGTTAAATCTATTATCGTATAAATACCACATTGCACAAATGATACTTATTATAAAAGAATTTATAGAATTATACATTAAACAGATTAATTAGAATACACGTGATATTTCGATAACAAATAACATTATAAATAATACTACATAAGATGAAATTTTTACCCAAGCCATTTCTTACAGCAGATATTCGACGAACTCAAATATTATTAGTGAATCTAATTAAGTGATATTTGGAGCTCAACGACGGCATCTAGAAGATAATGTTTATGAAAAAAAAAGAGAAGTAAAACAAATAAAACCGTTCCTTTTCATGAACTACTTTAATTTGCTTACACTTTCAAACTTAAAATGTAAATAATATTAATTTTATTTGCTTACTTCGATTACAATCACAAAACGTAATATATTTGAAAAAAAATCTTGATTTTCCATTCCATTTTGCTTCGTTTTTGAATTTATGTTGTTTTGGCCCAAAAAAATGTTTTTTTTGAAATATCTCAATACATTACATTATGCTTCATACATGACTTTTCAACTCTCGGTCTACCACAAAGAGACAGGAAATTTTTTTAACATATTTATTTTATATTTTTAAATGAATCAGAAAAAAATTAGATTAATATTCGCCTA
>JAABKK020058140.1:0-16265 GCA_011634745.2 Catotricha subobsoleta
TAAAAAGAAGAAGAAAAAAAAAATCATAAATTTATTGTGTACCTATGGTTTTTCGTCCATGGACAGATGCATTGAAAATAATCTTTTTTTTCTTTTGATATTTTTGAGTAGGTATTTGATTTTAAACAATTACATATTAATATTACCTACTGAATGACCATCTGACTAATCTCGCTTGTCTATCAAATTGATAGATCAGAACACACACTATTTTTCATATTAAATAGCTTACATTATATTCACGATAAAATATTATTATTATTATTATTATTATTATTATTATTTAGGGTTGAAAGCAATAAATTTTTAAATATATTAATCATATATTTTTTATGTTCTCATATTTTAGGTTGCCGGTAGTGAGCGACTGTCCGGCAGGGCAAACTGCACGAGTAACATCAAATTTGCACTCGTCCAGTAGTAGTACAATGGCGGTTAGTCGGGTACCGTCACCACCTTTACCAGAAGTTAATACACCAGTTGCAGAAAATTGGTGCTACACACAGGTAAGCTAAATCACAAATAAGCTTATTGCATTTCTTTATCCTCCGAATCATACTATTATTTAATGAACCTTTTTTTAATCTGATTTTTGTTACATATTTTTGTGGTTTTCTTTCTTTATTTATTTTTTTGTTCAATAACAATTGCTACAATTCTCAATATTTAAGAATATCTGTTTTCGTTTCTTTTCTTTTCTATTTTTTTTTTTTTTTAACAAACCAAAAGAGAAAAAAGTGTTCTATTTACGTTTTGAATAATTTTACCCCCACTGCCATTAGAAATAAAATAAAAATTAAATAGTTAAATATTAAAAACACATCGTTTCAAAAAAAAAAAAAAGAAGAAAAATGATGAGCGCTGGTTTTCATGTTAGTTTTATTCTCAAACAAATACTTACTTAATGCTCTTTTTGTTTTGATTTGAATTTCATTTATGTCGGTATTTATAAAATACGTATATATTTGAATGGAAAACGACTAGCGATCGTTTCTCTATAGTAAAAGTAAGCCATACTTACCTTTTAATTCAACAGAACATACCATCGTACCATACCCAAATGAAATTGTATGAGAGCATCGTCAGAAAAGGTTTATGTGTAATCGTTTCTTTTTCTTCTTGTGTTTTTTGTTCATTTGGTTTATTTTTGTATGTAAGAAACAAACCTAAACCGTATACGTTTTTATTGAACCGGTCCCTTTTTTAACTTTTGCATTGGCAAATAACAACAATATATAAATATTGCATTCAAATGGCTATAATATAGTTTGTGATCTTTGCCGATATAAATTATAAAAGCATGCGCGCACTTAAAAGTATAAACATCAACTTGAATTCCCATAAAAATTGTGTATTTGAGCTCTTGCTATATAGACACTTCGCATAATATCCTACCTACCTACAATATTGGCTTGTTTTCTCAAGAGACCCAAGCAACAAATCCATGGTTTGCACACACAAGATCTGAACCAATGTCTCAAGTCAAGACACAAAGTATATTCAAATTCCTCCTGATTTTTTTTTTTCGTAGTTGAGTTGATTCAACATACTTTCTCACAACGTCCAGTGTTTTGCCATATGAATACATAAAGTAAATGCAATATATTAAATTGATTTTATTGATTTTTTTATTGCTTGCATCCTCTTTATTCTTTTTATCCTTTTCAAACATGATGCTTGGGTCGGTCTTGTATTCTTCTTATTCAATTCTTTCAAAATTTATTATCATTATTACTTGTTTTATTCGTTTTAAAATTAATATTAAAAAAAAGAAGTCGAAGTACTTGAGATATTCATAAAAAACAAAAACAAAAAAACAAATGTTATAATCTAACCAAACGCATATTCGTTAACAATTCATTCTGGTCATAAATGTAGTATTATTTTTGGTTTTTTTTTTTAGTGTTGTTTAAATATATAAGAGGAATCAGTAGAAGAGCTTTGTGGTGCATATACAATATTTTCCGGACGTCACGATCAAGCCGCGCCACCATATTTATTCCACCAATATATTACACGTAGAAAAATTTCATCCCAAGCATTTAGCAGTCTCTGTATGGGAACATTGACCCGTCATGTGCATTGAACTGAACTATATTATATATTTACACGATGTGTAGGTACCCAACTTCCATATTATTCTTATTATACACACAGTTGGTATGTCGTACGTTAGCTCCAACAATTTCACATATATTGAAAATTTATTCTTATAATTGTCTGTTTTCTTCGTTGTTGTTGTTGTTGTTATTGCTGCTTTTTTTTATATTCACTTTGTTGTTTTAAATGTTTGTTTCTTTTTCCATTTTATATTTTTGCTCTTCATTATTTTATCATCATCAGACATCATATTATGTTTTTGTATTATTATTATGTATTATGTATTATTATTATTATTATTATTATTATTATTATTATTATTATTATTTTATCTACACACAATATTATCATATCCTTAAGTACATTACGTTGAAAAGAAAAGAAACCAAAATGGGATAAATGTATAACATGCGAGAAAATAAAATATACAAAAAGATTTAGTTTGATGATGGGTGCTTAACGCCATTTTGACACAAAATTATTATAATTTTAAGATTTTATTGTTTTTCCTTTTTTATCTTGCTTACATTGCCTAGTGCAACTGCAGTAAATTAATCTCAACTCACTTAACTACAAATTAAAAGAAAAGAAAATCAAAAATAACATTAAAAAAAAAAAACGACCAACAAGGAACGTGCGGCATGGCATATAAATGATAATCTAAAAATTGTATACAACGATTTGAGGCTAACGAAGACCTGATGATTTTTAGTTGAAAATGAAATTAAAAAAAAAAAAAAGAACTGAACATAAAAATAAACCAAAGCATAGAAAGAAAGGCTATTTAAAAAAAAAAAACAGTTTATACAATTAAAAGTAGTAAGTAGTTAAAAAGAAAAAGAAGAAAAAAGGGTGCTATGTATTTAGATAATGTTAAGTATTTAATTTAAAAAGGCATGTGCGTGTGATTTTATTTACGAGCTTCAAATTAATATTAAGTTGAAATTGTCGATGCAGCCTATATTTTATTTAATATTCTATATTTATTATAGAATATCCGTGGTAGGTGTAATGTGTGGGAACAATAATTTATAACAATATTTTGTTTTAATGCGGAGCGGATACTTAAAATAATCTAGATATTCATTTTGTTCCATCATACGCTTTTTTTTTGTCAGTAATTTAGATTGGTAATGCTTTGAGGCCTTTCGTTCTTAAATATCCCGATCAAAACACTCACTGAGTAATTAATTACAATCAATTCTGACTATTTAGAGGAACAAAAGTCTTAGCCAAATATTTTTTAATTTGATGCATTTTTAAAGCTTTTTTTAAATTTTATATATAGAATATAGATACATATATAGCAAAATGAAAATAAATATAAAATACTTAATTTGTTGACAAGTGAAAAATATTATTGTAAGCTACACTTTCTTCAGTACGAATTTAAAATCATCAAATGTTCAAATTTTCGTGTCATTTTATTTTATTATTTTTTTCGTAGTTTTTAAATTACTAACTATCTGTTTAAATGTGTAGCGTTCAATCGACGATATCGTCTATTAAAGTATGAACATAAAATTAGAATATAATAAATATTCGGTATGTGATAAAATTATTTAGCAGATTATTTGCGAAAAAATAATTCAAATAATAGACAGAATATTTGCAAACAACAACAAGTATTATTAACGTTTCCTATCCCACGTTAGTTTTTGGCGGCTGAAATTAAAGTTGTGCCATTGCTTTTGTACTACTTATTACTTACTGTATTCGTGTAAATAATGTGGAAAAAAAAATTGTTGCTTCAAATTGAAAAGAACTTAAAAAATGAAAAACAGCGCATCAACAATAAATATTACGTCAACTTGGCAAAAATTATCTGTTACTCATTTTTGAATATTTCTTTTTCATACAGTTTTTCAACAAAACCGAGATATTGCGGTTTGAATCAAACGTATTTGTAAATGGCCTTTTCTAACCACTAATCGGGCACCGTTTGACCGGTGTACTGGCGCCGCAGTCAAAATACTTCAATAACATATAAAAAAAAATCTCTATTAATATTTTGTTTGGCTTTTTTTTCTATTTGTTTTTTTTTTTTTTGTGTCCTTCGATGATGATAATTGCTTTATTTTATTTTAGTTTTTATTTATTTTATTTTTCGTGTGGTTTTTTCCGTGATCACGAAAATTGACTCGATAATATTTCACGTAGAAAAGAATAAGCTAGAATTTTTATTTATAGGAAGTTTCATAGAGTATATAGTAAATGTTTATCCGCAGACGTGTACAAATTGAATTTATAGTGTCTTATAAAATTGCTTATTGCATTAGAAATTACATATAATTGCGTACTTGCTTAAAATTGACAGAAAACACATAAACTTATTTCTAGCCTCTTATCAATTCTTGAATGTGCGACTATGCGTACTAAAATATAAATTATTTATTTAGTAATTTTAGTGCGTTAGTAATGATGTCAATATATTTTCTTGTTCTGTGATAACACCGAAAATAAATACTTAATAAAAATTAATGAATTTGTTGGGCGTGTATAATCTCGTTGACATTGAATGATAATGTTTCTATAATGGTCTTTTATTGATTAAATCAATACCGAAAACGTGTTTTTCGTTTTATTTATTTATTACATTTTTCACCTTTTGTGTGAAATGAAAATAATAAAAAAAAAAAAAAACGCTTTCTTTTAATCGTCGTTTTGGGTGATTATATAAGTGAAGTTTTCTTTTACCATACAATTAAATTGTATTTTATATGGTTTTGTCTGTGTGGGCAGAGTCGTAACTAAGTACTGGAAAAAGTATCCATTACAAGCATCTATTAAAATATAATCTGTTACATATTTACTGAAATTCTAGCTGAATTTTTTTGTTGTTAAGAAAACAATTCCATCACAAGTGCAATTAAACTAACAACTGAAATAATATCACCACTTGACAATTTAGCTATATCAGTAATTGATTTTAAGAAACAGCCATGGCAGATAAGTATTTCAAAAGGCTTCACTTCTTCAGTTGAACCAAATATTCTTAGATTTAGTCCCTTGGAGTTCGTGCTGGCAATTTGTTGCCCTTTAGAGTATCACAGTCGCAGTAGCTATTTACTCAATCATTCCAGCTACAACGAATAAATGAGAAGAAATAAAAAACTATTTAGAACAAAATTAAATGAAGCGGGTTGCACGCTATTGAAATACTATTATACTGAAACTAATTCAACGATACATATTTTTTGGTTATAATTTTAATTTCATACAATTTTCCCACGTGTCACTAAACAGAAATATGTACTTGTATTATTTATCAAAAAAAAAAAAAAAAATGAATTGTAATTTTGAAGGCCAATTCGGTTAGTTGTTTTAGAAACATATGTGTAAAAATAATTAAATCTACGCACACGTGTTCCCTGTGACAGGAAAATCTTGCGCTACTACATTTTTATTTGTTAAAGCATCAATTTAAAAAAAAAAAAAAAAAAATTGTTTGTTATTTCCTAATAAATCAGATTTTGTTTTAGTTTTGTGTTTCAATACAAAACATATTCAGCATCAAATTATTTTTAGATATTAACACGAATATGACATATGGCTAGATGTTTGATGCTTAATTATATGGGAATGGCATAATGGAATCTAACTAAGTCGACACAAACAGTTAAATAAAACAAAAAAAAAAACAACATAATCTTAAAATAACAATAAATACTTAGTATGTCAATAATAATAATTCTACACTTTAAAAATATTATGTGCGATGATTTATGACACTCATAGCTGAACAAAATAAAATAATGCTTGCGTACCACGCCGGATTTTTTTTTCTTATTAACAAGAATCTGCTCAAGCATAAATACAGAAAGAAACCAAAAAAAAAAAAGTAGAAGAAGAAAAATAAGAAGAGAAATATATGACGAACATTTTTGTGGTGTTCCAGTTGGTTATACACACATATTTTTGTTATTTCATTTTACATTAAACTGATAATGTTCCATCAAGACCTATAAAAACATATGTGTTGTTGTTTTGCCGGTCGTCCTCTATGTGTATTTTATAATTTAATTTTGAATAGAATTATTATTTGCCGGTATTTTCTCACACATAATATTATTATTTATTATTAATAAAAGTATTTCACCATTAAACATTTTTTTTCATTCATTATAAATACAATGTAGAATAGTTTACCTTTTCCGTATAGTTATATTTATTTATAGCGTATATTAGAATAGAATAGATAGGTAAAGGTAGCTTGCGAGACCCCGTGTTTATGTAACAAATTATTCATCCAGCATATTATTATTAACTTCTTTTTTCTTTTTTTCTATGCGTACAATATTTATACATATTTAATCAGTTAGTTTGAAACAACCTTGAACCTGAACTGAGATATTTAATTGTTGGAAAAAAAATATGCTATTTTTTTTTATAATGTTTGCTTTTAAAGCTTTATTTAATATTCTATTGTACCTGAATAAGTTGATAGCAATATTTATTCTAATACAAATATATGTGTATTTAATAGATGAATAATAATTGTTTATACTTACGTAAATGTTGGTTTTTTTTTTTTTGTTTTTTTTGGTTTGTTTACATTTTTGTTAGACGCAGGTTTTCTTATTACTGTTTTTTGACAAAACAATTTCAATTCTCTCTCGAAAAAAATGACTGTTTAAATAAGTAAATGTATTTCAAAAACTACGGAATATAAAACTATTTTTTTTATGAAAGTTTAGTTTTAAAATTTGATAAATTTGGTAATTGTAGAATTCAGTCAAATGTGTCAATTAAAATATAAATACAAATTCTAATTGATTTTAAAAAGTCACAAAAATAAAACGATTAAAAATATTCGGAATACCTCTATGATAAAATTGAAGTGAACTTATTATGTTTTTATGCAAAAATAATACAGTTCAATAACCGGCTAATAAGTTCTGTGTGCACATTCTATACCAACAAAATGACTAAAGATTATAAAACATTATGTAAGTAAGTTGAACCATATAATATACCTAAAGGCATTGAAACATTATACGCAACCGGCTGGTAAATTATATTATTGAATACTGCAGACACTTTTCAAGTGGTTTTTTCTCCTTGCGAAAATTTGTATGGATTTTTTTTTCTTTACTTAAATTTACTTTAAAGAAAAAAGAGAAGAATAATGGTTTTGAGCATATTGTGACTAAAACTCATGGAATGGGAACTGATTTACTCGTTGTCATTGAACTTTCTATAAATATGTTTTTTTTTCGTCCTCAGTCTATATCATTACCTTGTTTGCCATCCATTTCACTGATACATTTTTCCGCACATCAAAATGTCTACAATTTTTTTTTTCTTTTTTTTTTTTGCTTAAGTTCAACTCATGTTTAAATAAACTAAGGAAATCTGATCGATATTCACATAATGAATTTGTATACAATTCATTTTTATTATCCTCCAAAATATTTTTCTCATTAACAAAAACATTTTCTTTGTGCCACATATTGTAATAAATGAATGAGCACAAAAACTATCAAAAATTTAATAAATTTGTTTAATTTGTTTAGTTTTTCTCTGAAATTCTCAAAAATCTGTATGTCTCATATTTCCATATACTCGGCAATATTGCAACGCAAAAATATAGTAGGCGCACGTTAAAGGCATTTCTATACAGCGGTAAAAATTTGGCATTAACGTGAACCCTAAAAATTCGAGCCATGTTCATGTAATCGATTGTTTCAAGTTAATGTGAAATGTTTAAAAATCAATTAAGAAACGCTATTTTGTTTATTGCATGGTGAAGAAAAAAGAAAAGTTCATGTGAACGAAATCAAAATGGTCATTTTATCAAATTTAGATCAAATTTAGCCGACAATGAAAAAGTTCAGGTTACCAAGAATACGCAAGGTTCACGATAATGCGAATCTACTGTACTACACAATACTTATCAATCGTTTCATTCTCTTTGATTTTACTTTGAAAATGCATTATGAACTTACCGACTACTAACTTTTTTGGTGAACAAGACGACGTATCATCAAATAAAAACATATGTTTACTAAATTGTTTGCAATTAATGTCTAACAAATTGTGTGCAAAATAAAAATAATAAAAAAACGAAAAAAATTATATTCAAGGCAACTTTTATTGAGAAGTAAAAATAAAATAAAGAATTACATTTTATAAAAAGATAGATAATTCTTAAATGTAGAAGTACTTTGTATATATTAATTCGTACTTGTACTTGTACATATTATTAGCCTTGAATGATAATCGTATTGGCCTTCCTTGTGTGTTTGGTGCTCTTTATTTATATTACAAAAAATTAAAAAAAAAAAAATGTATATCTAAAATGTTCGGAGAGAGAAGTACCTCTATAAACACAAAATGTTATAAAATATTTTATGCTTGAAATTATGATTTAAATCATCAGATCAGAGTTCATATTAAAACGGTAGCCTTCGCATTGTATATACAAAGCACAACCGTATAATTTGTAATCATATTATTTTTATTTATTTATTTATTTTTGTTTTTTTTTTTTATATTCATTTTATTTTAATTATAAACTGTAAAGGAATCACTTATGATGATGACGATAATAATAATTCTGTATGTTATGTGTTCAATTAAATGCTGTTCATTCCGTTTTTATGTTTTTTTTTTTTTAATTTTATTTCATCGCCGATTGTTTGATACGTTCACCGAACTAACCGGGCAATCGTACATAGAATTTAAAGTAGAATTATTGTTATTAATAATAAAGTACGAGCCTAATAACAATCATAAAATGAAAAATAAAGAAGAAAGAAAAAAAAGCATAAAGAGAAACTAAATAAATAAAAAACAAAGCACTATTTATGTAGTCATGTTTAACTTTTAACTCTGTAGAAATATTATGGAAGAGGATAAGCATTACCATATGTATTTTATCATCCGGCAAATACACATATTATAACTTTTATGTTGGTTGGATATTAAAGTGTTGGTACGATCACTACCTAATAGAAACCAAACAGCAAACCAACCAGACCTATAATAACCACGAGATATTGTGTCTTTTTTACGCGTTTACCTTGAATTTGTCCCGTGTTGAACTTTTAGTAGATTGGATAGAGAATATTTCTCTGGCTATATAAATATTCGTGTTGATGGTCAATTTAAACGCGCTTCTTCAGTTCAAGTTTATATTAAAAATGTATATGAAATAATAATAATAATACATAATAATATTATAAAATGTGGTTCTTTTTAGTATCTCTAAACATTCAATTTGAACAAAAAACAATGTAACAAATATTACTGTTGCCCTATGTTCATGATTTAACCAAATTACGAACATACGAAAACACATAGGTACCTAAATTAACCATGCGGCAAACCATTATATGTTATATTTATCATTATTATTAAATAATTTTTTAGTTAGCAAAGCCAAAGCAATAGAAATTAAACATATATGGACAACGATATATATATAGGCGTAATATATATTAGGTATATAAAATTTTAAAAGTGTGATATCAATTCATACAAGTTTTCATTCTATGTTACTCTCTATAAATTTATCCATTCATTCATATAGTTAATAAGGAAGCTCCGCTCCAGCTTAGACAAACACAAAATTCAATTCATGGAAATTATTTGGCAATTAACATAATATCCTTTTTAATAATTTAACAATTCATCTGTTAACATGAAATAACTTTTTGCAAACTATCTGATGCTAATTATTAAATAAATACATTTTTGCGTCATCAAGCATTTAAGCATCTAATTTATGTTAACAGTTTTAAAAATAAACTGCGTCACAACACCGCAGTACCCAAATATTAATACATATTTAAAATTCTCCGAAATCACAGTTTTTTTTTTGTTAATATTAAATATGATTTTGAGAATTAACCACTTGTCATCATCTGACCTCTAATTTATTATCATGACCACATTAAAGATACGGAAATGAAATTTTAATCTAGTTTAAATTCAGTTAATAAAAAAAAAAAAAAAATGAATAAAATGATTTATTATATTTTTCAATTATTATTATATCAGTTGAAATAAAATAAAAGAAATATAAAATAATGTTGATGCACAAGTGGCAAAGTACTTTAAACTCAATGAAAACTATAAAAAGTAGATTCATCATAACTAAATTATCATTTACGAAGTACAAGTACATAGAGCTATCTATATTTTTCAGTATATTTCTAATTTTATTCATTAAATACAATAAACATTACTTCCATTACAATTCATTGGGTACCACATCCATTTATAGAAATATATTATTATTTCTATAAAAGATATTGGTATGGTTGATATCAAGGTCGGCCATTCATACTTAACTATTTTATATTATAATTTATATCCACACAGAGCCGGCAATGAACTAAACCAACAACAGCTAAAAGGCAAAGACCGCATCATTACAGAATGCTTATTATTTTATTACATTCGATGTAACTAGAACTAGAGAGTTGATACAATAAATTTGTAGTTGTTGTACTGGCAAAAATAATCTATCTCTCCAGCTAGAATTAAATTTATTTTTATTAAATTGTGGAATCGACCTTTTTATTTGTTCGGTTTTTTTGTTTTGTCTTCTTTTTTTGTCACAATTTTTTTTGCAAAAAATCACTTTATTTCCATTTTAAATGAAGTGAAAAAGTGCGAAAATTGATTTTCACTACACATTATTAGAAAAAAGATTTATAATCAATTTAATATCACTTTAAATCGAAGATTGTCATCAATAAAAATACTTTTATATATTTTACTGTTCTGTCTCAATGTTAAGACAGCCTTGCGTATTTTTTCTTCTTTTCTTTATTTGTACTACGGTGAGTTAATAGGGTCGGTCATCATTTTAATTTATATGAGAACAAAATGAGAAAAAAGTTTTTCGTTTTTCCTTTGATTCTTTTTTTCTTTCTGGTTTTTAGATTCCCCAAGAGATATAAAATTCATCGTTAACCGCAACCATAACAAAACAACTATATGAAATGGTATATTGAGAATATGGTTCTTGTTTATATATTTTGTATATTTTCTGTATTGTTTTTATCTGGTGGATCTGGTATAGTGTACTATGTATGTGCACTGTCCGTTGCCTCTGTTATATTACGTAGATACTTATTTGTGAAAATTAATGTTTGATGCGGTATTTTTGTATGTGAATATTTTATATTATACCGAACGAGAATCTAGTTTATGTGCCTGTAAACATCGCTAACGCTACGTGTTTAATTTGATTCGTTTTTTTTTTCTTTTATTATTTTGTTTTTATATAAACTTTGTGAATGAGCAATATAAACAAAGGGCCCTTTCGATGCCAAAAAAAATAATGATGTCTATCCAATATCCCAGAGAGTTTATAATAAAAATCTATTAAATAATTAATTTTCTGTGTACACTCAGCCACTAAATGTTTTGTTTGTTTAAATGGTATTGCATAACATTTCATCCGTTTATTGGTCACAATATCAAACACAATGTTTTATTAAATTTCATACAAAAATACGATGTTTAGATACCGTGTCTACCGGAATCAAGTGGCTTTTTGATTCTTTCAAAATAAATAAATTCACCCTCGCATTTTTTTTTCTGTTTATTTCAAAATTATTCAAATAATTGGATTTTCTTTTATTTTTACGTGACTTCATTTAAATACTGCTCATTTAATTCTTTAATTAAGCACCTAATTCTAACGATAAATAAATGTAAATTGCAAGCAGTTTTAAAACATTGTTGAGATTTTGAAATGCCACACATCTAGAACATTTATAATAAAATCAGTAACACTCTCCCAGCAAAGATAACCGACGACAATAATAACTGAAAAAACGGAAGAAAACTGTGAAAATATATATTTTTAATCTTTTTATCTGGTCACGTAGAATATGGAAATGGAAGTGGACAATCATCTCAGAATGAAACAATCTAGTTTTTTTTTTTTGTATGTCTGTAAACAGAAGACACATACATCATAATATAATAATGTAATTCTCTATGCAATTCAAATAGAGCAAACAAAAAAAAAAAATAGTTAAAAACATTTGAGTACGACATGAAAATAGGTAACTGGACTACAATCCAATCATATCTTGCAGACACAAACAACAAAATTGATAATGTTTTTATGACTTTTTGAAAGATGTATAAAAAAAAAATTAAGTATTCCACGTTCAATATTTTTTATAGATTTTTTTCAATTGATTTTTTTCGAATCACTAAAAATTAGTGCAATTAAGGAGTCATTAATAAAAAATCATATTTTATTTGTACTATAAGCATAAGATGAAAAAAGAAACGAAATGTACTTACGAAACAAAAGAAAAAAAAACGAAAATCCATAACCATAAATGCCGATGATCTTAACAATGTTTTATTATTCCGCAATATAATAAATTAAAAGTTAAAACATTAAAGTCGCACAAACCAAAAACTAATTAAACATTAAAAACATTTAATTGACTTATCGATATAATACAAATTATTACGTATGTTATTTAACGTAACCACCGTAAGCTAAGTTTGATAAATATATAAACTATAAACAAGTTAAACGATATCTACTCAACTACGGACTATTTTTGCCGGCACTTTGTCTGGTTAAAGAATACATTTATATATTTCTTTTTATTGTTTTCATGTGTTATTTTTTTTTTTTTGCAATTCATCATTTACTATCTAATACTTACTTTGACTGTCCGAGACATTTATTTTATGAAAATAAAATTAAATGACTATGTTTTTTCGAGATGCATTTAAATTTTATTATTGTTCATTCGTTGCCGCTTCTTTTACGAATGAAGAATAAATATAATAATAATATGAACATTAAATAATAAAGAAAATTTATTTTTTAATTGCCATTTGAAATTTATAATCCACTACTGAATAAATAATACACGGTCACCGTCGGGTAGAGTATTTATGCATCCAGTTTTGAATTTTTCTTTTTTCTTGTATATTTATTAAAAATATTTACAATAAGCATCAAAATTTACATTATTAAAACGTTAACTAGAAATGACATATACACCAAGTGGTGGTCCATTACTAAAAATAAATCATATTCATTCCTCCCATTCAACTAAATCAAATAATCATAAAACTGTTGCTCAAATTTAAATATGTGATGCCTTTTCTCCATAAATGAAAACAACAACAAAAAAAACATACAAAAAGGAAAATAAAATTAAAAAAAAAAAAAACTGAAATGAATAATCAAAATAATTCTTCTTTTTTTAAGTTTTTATTTCATTTCTTTATTGTTATTTAAATTTTTAAAAAATAAAGAAAAAAATATATATATTTCTCAATAATGATAGTATATAAAATAAGCAAGAGTGCATTGACTTTATTTGCATTTAAAGCAAAGAAAGAGAAAAAAAACCAGAAGAAGAAGAAGAAGAAAAAGAAAACATTGTACAAAGTAACGAGTGCATTAAATGCACATATTATGACTGTCACTCTAAGCTCGAGCATGTTTCGTTTTCTTGTCTTCTTGTCTTCTCTTTATTTTCATTCTTTTTCTATTTTTATTTATTTTTTTTGTAAACAGTTTAATATTATTTGGTGTGTGCAAATGTGTACCCACAGTTCATACAACCATAAGCTAGTTTTGTTACGGAAAAATGACCAAGCAAAACGTAGAAAAATACATTAAATTGTGAGCAGCAATGATGTCTGCATATCACATTACCATTATAATAACCAGAATTATAATTTGTGATTAAAAGAATTTTCATTATTGCTAATAAATTCCATAACGTTTGGATTAGCTTGCTTTTTATTTTGATTTTGTTTTGTAGTTCTTGATTTTTGTTTTGTAGAATATGTTGTCGGAGTTTATTGAAAATTATTATTGGACTTTTCAGTAGTATTTAACGTTCTTTGGCTAATCAATTTGAGTTGAAATTTCCTTTTTATTTCATATATTGTGATATATTTTTAAGTCCTTTTTTTTTCTTTCATTTTAATTTCCTTTAAACTGAGAAAAACACTACAAAAATGCTCGTGAAATTTCTTGAAAGACTTCAAATAATTTTATATAGGTATATTTTATTTATGACACAAAAAATAGTTCAGTTCATTCCTAAACTTCAATTACATTCATAAGAAAATAACAAATTGTTCGCACGCGTTTCACTAACTATTTTCAATTTACCAAATAGCCATTTTTATTTCAAAAAAAAAAAAAAAATGAATAAATAAATAAATATAAATCCAACAACTCGTTAAGTGCTGAAATCATCTCCCAAATTACATAAATAGTTTCTCTTATGTTATATATGCTTACTTAAATTGAAATGGAATAAAAACGAAACGATGTGATATGTTGCAATATAAAAAGAAAAAAAAATCTGTTTATGTACAACCAACTATGGTGAAACTTTGGGTGAAACTAAATAAAATGAAAGCCACCTCCACATGCAGCCAGTCGCACACTTTATGAAATGAAATGCCTCTACAACATTTATTTATTATAAATAGTTTCGTCAATGTAAATGTATGTTGAAGTTAATGTACGAATAATTTGTATGGACAACAAATCCACCTAACCAATATATTGGTTAAAAAAAAAAAAAAAAAAATCATTTAATACCAATCCTATAACACCATTTTCTTACCTTTCACCTTTTTGCTTCACATTCATATCATACAAAAATAAAATATAAAAATACATATTATAGTTTTAAATAATAATAAAAAGCGCTCATAATTAATTGTTGCATAATTTAATTTTATACAGAAAATTACTATATATTAAAAACTATATTTAATATAACTGCCAATATACTGTATACGTTTTACCTATACATATGTGTAATTGTTTACGAAATTGTTTGATTGAACTTTAGGTTTCAGCCTGTATGTATCTAATTTAACTATTGTAGTTCAAATGACATTCTTATATAATATTTAAGTGAAAATTCTGATTAAAATGCATTTCATTTACTAACATTAAATAAAATGTGAAAATATTTCAATAATTTATAATTTTACATTTAAATGTCACAATAATTGCAATTAAAACCTTTCAACGTACATAAAAGCAAAAACATTGTCTTATTCTTTTAAATTAGATCTGTCAATTGTCAATCGTTTTGCAATAGCATTTTGCATAATTGTGTAACAGCTGAGAAAAATTGTGACGTTTTAATTAATGTTTAAGAAAATAAAAGTAAATAAAAATATTCTAGTATCGCAACGAGAACAAATACTTAGAAAATTTATCATATTTTCTTTAATACTAAATTCGAATCAATTGTATCCTTTGTACTCTTTTCCCACCAATTAATTTCCATTGAATTATGACTGACAGAAATAAAATGTGTGGTAATATTGTTAATTGTTAATACGTACATATTCTTGTTCATAATGTTGACTGAAAGACAATAACTGACACTGGTTACTTACATAAGTCAATTTCAAAAAAGAAAAAAAACAAACAAACAAACAAACAAACAAATTAAAATATTGCATTCATTTCATTTAATTCAATTTCTCTTTAATGTTATAGAAATTGAGATAAATACGTTGAGATAGACGATTTATTAATACAATTAAATATTATACCAAAATGTATTCAGTTTTTATTTATCTTTTTGTTTTTGTAAAATTTTTGTATCTATAAAGTTTACCACATTATGAGAGAGTTTAATGTTTAGAAAGAAATAAAAAGTGAAAGTACTTTAGATTTTATAATGCAATAATAACTTGTGATTTTTTTCTTCTTTTTTTTTTACTTCGTTTCTTCATTTTTCTTTCATTTACTTAAATAAGCCAACACCATCATGACTATATGAGAGAGTTTTGTAAATAAAATATTTATTACTTATGACATTTAATTTTCATAATATCGAAAGCTCTGATAGGTACCTATTGATGTCTTATGTTTTATGTTGTTAGACTTTCTTTATGTACCTTTCTGCTAGACCTTTCTGAAATCTCTTTTCTCTCTTTTAGTTTTCATATTAAAATGTTATGATTACATTACATGAAACACTACTTACTCAACTCGCTTTGTATATTTTAAATACATTTTTTGTTTTTTGTTTTTTTTTTTATAATTCATTAACTCGTGAAGGGAAATTTGAGTTGAATTTAGTTAATTTTAAAATGAAATTAAACTTAATTATATATTATATATTTTGTTGAAGCTATCAGAAAGAAGCTTTCATTTTGTTTTCAATATCAAATTATAA
>JAABKK020058140.1:16365-36343 GCA_011634745.2 Catotricha subobsoleta
AATTAATTAATTCGTAGTGTGAAATGAAACGAAACGATTTTTGAAATGAAAAATTGAAAAATTTCAACAATATCGTTTCATGATAAGCAAAAAAATAAATAATAGTGTAGTCAATAGAGACCAAACACTTGGATTAATTCACAAAAGCAAAAGACTTCGCTTTCATTTGAGATACCTTGAGGGTGATATTTTTCAAAAAGTCCTGGAGGCATCTTGAATTTTGGTCCTTATTGACTACAAAATAAATAAATAAAGCTTATAACATTTCGATTTCGACAGTCTTAGATGATATAGAATAATGTGATTCTTCTTTTTTTTATGGACAGTTCGTTTCTTGTGTATAATTTTTTGAAATTTATACGTTAAGTGTTTATAGTACCTATGAACATTTAATTTGGGTTTAAATAAACTTTTAAGGTATTGAAAAAAAAAAATTTAAAAAAACAAAGTTCTAAAACTTTTCAGAGCTGTATTTTCAAGATCTTTTAAAAATATTAATCTGAACACCAATAATGCAACTAACTCAGAATAAAAGATATGAAAAAAAAATGTGTTCTACCTTTTTATTAAAATCTATTTATTTCTCATAAACATATTTAATAAAATTTAAAATTATGTTCTTTTTTAATTTTTGAAACGTTTCATGAAAGCATTTCAAGAAAACTATGAACACAGCTAAATACTAAATACTAAATATTATAGTCGACAGTCGAAAGTCGAAATTACACAATAATTAAGCACATGATTTATTATTATATTCAGCATCATCGTTACTTCCATTCAATAAATAAAATATTTAACAAATAATTAACAGAACGATGGCCATTCAAACCATAAACGTTTGAGCTTATTCAATAATCGAAATTATTTTAACGACACATATAATTATAATTATGATTATTATTGAATTTTCAAGAGCCTATGAACTAGACACCCCATTAAAATAAACAGTAAATTGAAATTATAAATGCCATTTTAAATTTGGTATATATCACCTATAACACCTATATATCAATCAAAATCAATGTCTATTAATGTCTTTCAAGTAAAAAAAATAAAATAAAAAAAAAAAACAGTAAGTAAGTAAGTAGGTAACACAGCATTCAATTTTTCCATAGTGTACATTTTTTACATAGTACCTTCAAATTATGTGTTCTCAATTTTCTTTGGTATCCGCCTCCTTTCAACTTCAGTAACAATTCAGATGTTAATTTATCTTAACATATTTATTTGAATTTCTTTTCTTTTCTTTATTTTTAACTCAACAATAAAAGATATTTTTGGTGATTTTACTTACGCTCTAAATTATTTTCTTATCAATTCTATTAAATCACAATGAAATTCTTAATTCAATCTTCCATCAATAAATGAGATTATAATTAATAATATATTGGCATAGATAATAAATATCTCTAAGTAATAATTAATTATAGTTTCATTGATGGTTTATAGTTGTTCATTGTTGAGCATATTCTATTTGTGAGCGTATGTATCGTTATAGTCGAATCATTTAAGCTAAAAACTCAAGTGAAAAATATATCAGCCTAATTCATCAATAAACATATCAAAATGAATTTGACATGATGAACATGAAAGTTTTTCATGTTTGTTATATTTTGTGTTATACGTTGTGGCACAAACGGACTAAATAAGAAAAAAAAATATTAACAACATACATTTCTCGCTATAATAACATATATCATGTTGGCTGCCAGTAACAATATAGCCATCGATAGATAATGTTAACTTGTAACATATTTTTTATGAAGCGAAAAAAGAACTGGTATTTTTTTTTTCTTTTGTTTCTTTCGATTATCTCCGTTCGGTAATAATTTGCGAATTGTATTAAAGAAATGGTACGGATATGTTTATGAGATGTAAGTATTATTTATATTTCAAATTGAACAATATTTCAATTTCATATTATTCCATATGTCAATAAAGTTTGCCGCAACGTTTAAACCATTTAAATAATTTTCATTTATTTTATATATATGAAATAAAAGATAAAATAATTGTTAGTGTTTCCGTTTAACAATTTATGTTATTCGATATTAAATATAATGACCGACAATCGATTTTTAATTTAACATTTGACGTTCACTATTTTCAATAATTGAATAATATAATGTCGAGTGAATAGAAGTTTCGTAACTAAATTTCAAACAAATTCTGATTATATAGAATATCGATTAAAATTTAGAAAACAATCAATTTCACAGAAAATAAATATATATATTTATATTTATATATATATAAAAGAAAAGAAAGTAAAGTTTTTCTGGAATAATTAACCAATAATATTTTTCTTTTTTTCATTTTCCAGGTTAAGGTAGTAAAATTCAGCTACATGTGGACGATAAATAATTTTAGTTTTTGCCGAGAAGAGATGGGTGAAGTATTAAAATCATCTACATTCTCGGCCGGTGCTAATGACAAATTAAAATGGTATATTTCAAAATTAAATAAATTTCATTAATATTAAAAATGAATATTATAGACATTTAATTTCTTTTTCTATCTTTCTTTTTATAGGTGTTTGCGAGTTAATCCAAAAGGTCTGGATGAAGAAAGCAAAGACTATCTATCTTTATATCTTCTATTAGTTTCATGTAATAAATCAGAAGTCAGAGCCAAATTTAAATTTTCTATTTTAAATGCTAAACGAGAAGAGACCAAAGCAATGGAATCACAGAGGTAGGTGCATTTTGAATATATTTATTTCTATTTAAGATTATACGCGTTGATAATATATATGTATAATGGAAAACATGATTTACGAACAAATTACTTATATTATTTTGTACAAAGTTATTTTGAAATTTATTACCTGAAAATAGATGAATAAAGAAACTCATAGATTGATAAAAATTGTCTGGCTATTTAAGTACAGCTCATACATAGTTGTCGTCATAATTGTTCTTATCTGATAAATTTTATGGATGCTATGTTTTAAAATGCATTTTTCTATCTATTAATGGACGTCGCATAGTTGGATCTTATAAATTTACTCTTTCGGATCTGTTGATAATAATATATTTAATTAAAATATGAAACAAATAAGTAAAAATAAGAAAGATAAAGAGAAGTAAATAAATAATTCTGTCATATTTGCTTTCATTGATGGTATATGAAATTCAGTTACAAGAAACAAAAGTTTTTCATTCAATCATCATGTTGTTCATTATACACATTCGCAAAATGTTAAAGGTGAAATTATATTACCAGCTAAAAAAAAAATACCACAAATTCAATTAATTTTATTTGTTCAATTCTCTTTTCATGTTGTCTACTTAAATTCATCGTTGTTGCCCACACACAAACTAAAAAAAAAACAACAAAAAAACAGAGCATACAGATTTGTTCAAGGTAAAGATTGGGGTTTCAAAAAATTTATTCGACGAGACTTTTTGTTGGATGAAGCAAATGGTTTATTGCCCGAAGACAAATTAACAATATTTTGCGAAGTTAGTGTTGTAGCTGATAGTGTTAATATATCTGGACAAAGTAATATTATTCAATTTAAAGTTCCCGAATGCAAATTATCAGAAGATTTAGGTAATCTTTTTGATAATGAACGTTTTAGTGATGTTACATTGGCTGTTGGTGGCAGAGAATTTCAAGCGCATAAAGCTATATTAGCTGGTAAGTATTGAAAAAGTAATATTGTCGTTCTTATCGAAATATATAACATTAAGGTTAAGGATTTTTTTAACAAAATTCTCTACATTTTGTGAAATATATTTTAAAATCAAAGATGTCATAAAATCATCTATTCAATATTGGTATATTCTAATTCTTAGTAATAATAAAGAATATTTCTCTAAAAAAATGCTTTACGCACATAAATTATGAGTCATTAATCTTTAAATTCATGTATATTCTATATAATTAAAACGAATGTTGAAAAATCTGTTAAAATAGAGATGAGCTTTGTTGTGGCAAGGGTTATTGACCTGCCACTTAAAAACTTATATTAATATTTTTTTATAAATTCTTTTAAATTTTTAACTTGACACGAATGTAATGTGTGATATATAATAATTGTTATTTTATCCAAACTCTCATATATCAACAACAATAACAACAGTAACAACCACATCCAAATCATACTGGAAATGTCAATGTACGCAAAATATTCTTGTTTTATTACATATTTGGATCTTATATCTGACAATATGCTTTTTATTCTTTGGTAGAATTTGATTTTGAAAAAAAAAGAAGAATTTAAAGACTGACTAACATTTTGGATAAATTGAGATATGAGACAAATGTTTTTTTGATAAAAACAATAAAAAATTTAAGTTTAGTTATACTTATAATAAATTTTATTTATGTTTTATTTTAGCACGAAGTCCGGTATTTGCTGCCATGTTTGAACACGAAATGGAAGAACGAAAACAAAATCGTGTCGCCATTTCTGACGTTGATCATGAAGTTTTAAAAGAAATGCTACGATTTATTTATACAGGGAAAGCACCTAATTTAGAAAAAATGGCTGATGATCTACTAGCAGCAGCCGATAAGGTAAAATACAAATTAAAATAAATATCTTTGATGTGATAAAAACTTAACTAATTGAATTTCTTTCTTTTTTGTTCTTGTATGATTCATCAATTTGCAGTATGCATTAGAAAAACTAAAAGTAATGTGTGAAGAAGCTCTTTGTGTTAACCTATCTGTAGAGACAGCCGCCGAGACATTAATATTAGCCGATTTGCATAGTGCAGATCAATTGAAAGCACAAACAATAGATTTTATTAACACGTAAGTTAAAAAATATTAACTATATTATTGTCTTTTCTAAATTTCTTGAATCTAAAAGTTTTCATTAAATAAGAAATAGATATTCATTCTATTCGATTTACTTTTAATTTCTATCAATTTCAATTCTCATAGTCATCCAACTGATGTGACAGAAACATTAGGGTGGAAAAATATGATAGCCAGTCATCCGCATCTGATAGCAGAAGCATATGGCGCCTTAGCAACACAACAAATCCCACCAATTGGACCACCACGCAAACGAGTAAAATTGAGCTGAAATAAAATTCTAGCAGCACCAAATAATCATATTAATAATAACAATAATATTAATAATAATGTTTCTGCCGTGATGTCGTCTATTTTACGACCACCGCCATCTATTGGCTGTTCCACTTTAATTAATAATAATAACACAAATATTAATAATAATTTAACAATACATAATTTACCAGCATCAGCCGCCACTGTTTGCAATATTGGATCGGCTGTTACAGTTGGTCATAACCATATTGCAGCCGATTTATTTTGAAAACAAAAACAAACCATAAAAATTAAAATTAAATTATAAATTCGGTTAATTTACGTTAATTTTCTGTTCTTGTTTTTGATTAAAAATAAGAATTTCAAACGTGAAACACAAAAATTTGAAATTAAATATCTGAAATTTAAGATAATTATTAACTATATATTTAAAAACAAATAAGAAAATTAATAATACAAATATTTAAAAATTAATAGAAATTACAATTAATTATTATCAAACAGTGTGATGCTTAAAAGTAGAGTAAATTACAAGCAAAAAAAAAATACAAACTAAAAAAAATACAAACAAACAAAAACAACAAATTAAATTAATTAAGAGAGATAAAAAAAAGAAACTTTAGTAGTTTTTCTGTTCCCATCATTCATAAAAATTAAAAATGTGTGTTCATTATTCTTCATTAATGTAATTTAAATTATAATAATTAATGAAAAAAAAAAACTATTCATAAATTTAAAAAACTGTTTTTTTTTATCACTATTTTAGTCTTATTTTTTTTTTATTACAAAAAAAAAATTATTTTGAAAATTAATTAACAAAATGTTTTTAAGTTTTATGTTATTGAGTTTTTTTTTTTAAATTGACCAAAATTTTTGATAAACTACGAATAGTAATTAAAGAAAATTTATAATTTAATGTTAATTTGAAAAACATATTTTAGTTTTGTCTCATTTTTTTATTTTGGCCATGAATAATTTAAAAAAAAATGACAGAAATTGCATTTCTTTATAAATGAATTATAGCAATCAACTTCTATTAATCAAATGTAAAAGCATTTTTAAGAAATCAACAAACTTTCTCGAATTAGAATTAATTAGATGAAGTGAAAAAGAAAAACGCATGCAATTTCTTCAATTCCGATTGATTTTGTGTGTTAAATATTTCATAATATATCTTATTGAATGAAAAATATTTTTTTTATTAATTTTAAAAACAATTATTTGAATAAAATGAGCACAAAATTAGAATTATGTGATTTTTAGTAAATTTAATAATTAATTGGATATTTCTTGTATTTTTCTTTTGTTTGTTTGTATATAAAAGAAATGAAGAAAAAGAATTTGTGATTTTTAATATCCCAAAATTTAATGTTATTAAATAAATAAATGAATTTAACTAAAAAAATGAAAAAAAACGAAACAAAAAACAAAAAATTATTTATTATTAATTTTATACTTATTTCTTTTGGTTGAAATTTTGAATAAAATATTTTATTAACGAATACACGTCACACTCAAACATTGAAACACAGACACATACAAAAACCATACACTTATTCGCATTCACAAAAAAAAGAAAAGAAAAACAAACAAACTAACAAAATCATTTTAACCATGTATTTATTTATGTGAAAACGCATCATATGTGACGACTCATTTTATAATAATTATTGGCTAAAGAGTTGGGCGAAAGAAACATTTATGACTTCATCACAAATTATAAATTATAATTAATAATTAAAACATAAAATAAATGTTAAATAATTAAAAGAAAAAAAAAACAAAAACAAAAACAAAAAATAAATAGATATCTCAGGGTAAAGTATATTAAATTAATATTATAAAAACAATTTTTATTTTGTTTGAAATGCCATCGACTCGTGTATTGCTGAAATAATTATAAATCGATAATTATGCAACGGTGTTTATAAAATAATACTAGATGAAAAAAGAAATATATTGAATGCGATTGGGATCAGTGTGAATTAACTCATTCATTGTTACCCATTCATATTCAATGCTCAGGTTAATTCTTAACCAACACACTCAAACACACAAAAAATGGTACGAACTTACAAAATTGAAGTCAATATGATTTCAATATTGTTGAAAGATTGAATGCATTAAAGAAAATCAGAATTTGTTTGCATGAAGTTCTTCTGTGAGCGCCGCTATGCCTGTGTATATGATTATTTTCTTTTCTTTTTTCTTTTTTTTTTCTTTTTATTTAAATCTATCAATTGATTTGAACAAAATGTTGGTATTTCTTTTTTACATTTTAAATTATTCATAAAAATTAATTATGATCGTTGGCGTAGTCTCAATAATCGTCCCATTAAATTATTGTTTTTAATTCTCGAATGGAGAAAAAATAAACCCTAAATATTAATCATATTTATTTTAATTCGTCGCAGGCATAGAAATAAACTCATACAAGAAAACTCGATAAATTTGATTTTCTTATAATGAAAAAGAAAAGAAAAAAAAATCACGGAACGATACATAAATACACAAACACACACACACGATATAATTAATAATAAATTTTAAAATCAAATAAAGAACATCCCACCAATAATTATTTCAATTTTAATATTTGCTATTACGTTTAACTTAAGTGGCGTTATTATTATTATCTTCTTTTGTTTTTTTAATTATTGAAATATGAGATGTTTTTGTTCTCATGATTTTCTTATGGCAATTGTCTTGTAAATATTTTTGTCTTTTTTAATAAAATCAAAATCAAAGTAATTGATTCTTTATTTTTGATGCTTTTAAAGTAATTTCAGTCAGATTACAGACACAACATAAAATTGAAACAAAAATTCAATAAATTAATATTTTTGAAAGATTGAATACCAGAAAATTTGAATGATCCGCAAAAATCAAACAGACAAACATAAATTTTTGTTGTTGTTTTTTATTCCTGTTTTAAATTTAAGCAATAAGGTAATTTCAAAAGAAAATAAAAAAAATTATTGTGAAGCATTAAAAAATAAAAAATAAAGTTAAAAGAAACTTACGAAAAGAATTAAAAATAGTAAATACACAAAAATTATCTGATCTCTTTAAAATGCTAATTATTGTAAAATTAATAATAATTATTATTATTATAATAATATTAATAGTAATATAATAACAAAAAAATAAGAAAAAAAAAAAACAAAAAAACAAATAAAATATTATTAAAAATAAATGTTTAAAATAAATTTTTAAAGTAAATGTTTAAAATAAATGCCTATTTCTGTGTTAAAATTTAAAAATTTATTAAATTAATATTAATCAAATGATAAATGAAATGAAATAGAAATATTTTATTTGCAAAAGAATCAAAAATTTTCAGTTTGCGTTCACAATTTTACTAAAGCTATTAAGTTGTAAATAAATAAATATTTGTTTGTCGCTTCCAAATTTGTTACCTAATTAATTAATTAATTATTTTTTTTTTTGTTTAGACGAGAATTGTTGAAAAACGGGCATTTGGAATTTTCATTTAGTACTTTTATATTAAATTGAATTTACTTCATATTGAAATGTATAATTTTCTGGAGAATTTTTCTTTTTCCATTATATTATATTTTGTCATTTATTTAAATTGTATTTTAAAAATAGGAAGATACTCATCTCTTTGCTAATAAGTTAATGTTTTCATTTGAATGGATGAAATTGATGAGTGTTTAATTTATTCACACCGCACGTAGATCTCTAACAATTTTTTAACAAATATTTCCTACGAAACTATGGTTTTCTTATATTATGAAGAAAAATCTATAACGAATGTATCTTCTATCTCTCTTAGTATCTTGATTTTCATTTTGTTAAATTTCGAATTTATTTGTTATTTAATTTTAGTCAAATTTTCATTAAAATATTAGAACATTCTATTCAATTATCTAATTGCCCGTATTAAATTCCATATTAAGAATATGAAAGGAAATAAATAAATAAATAAATAATAATCCATAAATGTATGTAAATTTAATCATAATAAAACTGGTTCACAATCAAGTAGTTTTGAAATAAAATTGTGTAAGACTAATTTACATTTGATGTGAATTGAAACTACTCGTAAGTCATGAGTAAATCATAGTTCGTACTTCGTAGTAATAATTATTATTGTGTAATTCAAATTTAAATTAGAAATATGTCTTTTTATTATTGCTAATTAAAACTATTTAATTAAAATAACTACTAAACTACTAAACTGCAGAACTACAATTACAAATAATAATAAAAAAAAATACATAAATTAAAAAAAAAAACAAACATATTATTAACTATAAATTAATTAATCATAAAAAAAAACAACAAAAAACAACAAAAAAAACAAAATTTACTATTACAATAATTATGTGTAATTACTATAAAGAATTAAATGTACATGTAAAAATTTTAGAGTCTTAGCATATAAATTTTAAGACAAATACACACAAAATACAAAAAAGAAAACATTTAAAAAATAATAAATGTAATAATTCTAAACTTAAAGCTAAAAAGAAAAAAAAAAAAGAAAAAAAATACAACAAATAAAAAGCGATAATATTAATAATAAATGAAAATAATCAATAAAATTAAAAATAAAAACTTTGTTTAAAATTAGCGTACTCTGTAAATAAAATAATTAAAAAAAAATAAAATAAATATTTCTTATTTCCACATTTTACATAAATTTTAAAAGAGCCCAAGGTCGAATGGAAGATGGTCCAAAAGTACTACATACTTAATAAATGACCGTCATTTTTAAATCGTAGGTGCTATTCTTTGCGAAATATTTTGATATTTAGGAGAAATCATAACTAACAAAAGGTGTTATCGATGGCTTACGTTAGAACATTTTTTTCGAAAATGAGTTAATGATGGGAAATGACGCTGGATATCATCATCCTATGTTGATATAGAAACAGAAATATCCAATATTTTCTCATTAAACACAATTTGAAAACGAATTTTAATGCATTAACTTAACATAGCAAGCGAATAAAGTTTTTTGTCTCCTGAAATTTGTTTTAAATGTGAGTTAACCTATTTTCAAGTTAGACCCATCGATATGTAATATAGAAATTGTTGATTAGTAAAAGCATAAGCAGCGTATTTTTTTCACATTTTCACAAGAAATACCTATACTAAAATAAGTCTCATATGTAAATAATTAACAGTTATATGGCAAACTTATGACTCATCAGCCACTCTACCATTGAATTACTTTTCTTAAACCAATAGGTTTGTCCTTCATTAAATTGAATTTTATTTGATTTTACCAGAAACCTAAAATATATAATCAACGATTCTATATAAAAAAAAAATTCCTTCGAACCAGATTTGAACTGGTGACCTATGGATTCCTATAAGTTTTGTTCATTCTACAGTCCACCGCTCTACCAACTGAGCTACCGAAGGTTTTAGTTTTAGAGAGAAGAAAATACAATTAAGCTAAATAGCGGTTATTAAACGTGTTTTATGTTGTTGTTTTATCTATAGTCATCACGATTTTTAAAGAAAACAAAATCATATACATACTTAGTTAACTATCATTCAAAAATAACATAATAAATGAATTACTTTAAAATAGACGTTCATTTTAAATGAAATCCAAACAGTACCTACTTACTTACTTAATTCAATTGAATAAATGGAATACAAGAAATGAAAGCTCGTTAAAAGAGGGAATTTAAAAAATATTATGACATTTGAAGCAGTTTGAGGCAGTGTCTTTACTGCAATAAGTAAGTATAATTTCCAAATAAGGTACTAAGAATTTTCTTTTTTAAAAATTATCAAACTATAATGTCTATACTGTTCGTGCAGTGCCAAAAACATGGTATAATTTTAAATTGTGATAATATGTTGGGCGTCAGCCAAAACATTAATTTGTTATCGGATTGTTTTCTCAAATGAGAGCTCCAGATAAGGTCCAGTCGTAGCACGAAAATATCACAAATAAATTTAATAAACGAAGACTATTTTTAATTTAATTTTTTTTATTGTTTATGTCATTCGAACGACATCATAGTCGATATTGAAGTCTCTCATGGAATTTTGACACCGAATAATTTTATTATAATAAATGACTTATCATCAAGGGATTGTAAATTTAGTTTCCATTATAGTTAAAAGTAATTAATTAAATTTCAAGTCATAAGAAATTGACACACACAGCACGTTTAACTGTGTATCTTTTACAATTTATATGTAATATATCAGAAGTAGTTACTTAACTATACTTTATAATTATGTATAATACATAATACATAAAAAAAATATAAAATGTATATAAAGAAAACATTTAAATGTAGATTATAAGAAGACTGATAATAATTAACAGCGCCGTCAATATATACAGACAATTTATCATAATACAATTTTATACGGACAATGTCGAATGAAATTTTAGGTTAGTGCAAAAAAAAAAACAAAGCAGTCTTTATTGGCTCTAGGTCGGTAGTAGTTCTAAAATCGGAGCAAAAATTTACTGCTAAAACTGAAATTCTCTTACCGCTGTCGTCCCCTAATTGAAATCTAAGATAAGTCTTCCATATTAAACGTAGGTATATTAATAATAATAATGTTATCAATAGACATGTCCCTTGTTTTTTATGGTAATGTTGAAAATAATAACTAATAGTTTTGATTACAAATTTTCTAAATTTCCTTTAAATTTTAAAAATTATTCCATATCCTATAATATAAAGGACTATTAGGCATGTTCGATATTCATATATTTATATCAAAGTCGTTATATTATTAATAGATTTAGTTTTTGGAGTTTTCATTAAAATGTTGCCGTTTTCTACGTCATGTTGGGACAATCCACAACCCTGCATTCGGATGACTAAAATATGCACGGTAAAAATTTAAAGAAAATCGTATACATAGCTAACGTATCTCATGCTTTCTTATATAGATAATTGGGTTACAGCTTTCGAGTTATCTAAGAATTCATATAAAATTAATTAAATATTTATCAAAATGAAAAAAAAAAAAATGGTATTGCCTTTTCCGCATAAATAAATTAACTTAAAATCCATTTTATCAATAACCTACAAAATGTTATTAATTATTTATAAATAAACATCTGTGAATTGTTATTTCTTATCGCAAATAATTTTACACCTACTTTTAAGTTAAGCGTTTAAAAAAAAAAAGTTATTTTGAGAAACAAAAACATTAATATATTTGCGTATAGTAGGAGTAATATGAATTATCCAGACAAATATTTTCTAATAAACTGCTCTGATTACAGACAACAATACAGTCTGGTCTAATCAGTCGCACACCGCAATATAAACATTGAGTAATATCAATAAATAAACGGAATTGCTCTTAGAAAACAGAAAAAAAAAACCAAATATATGGCAAATTATTTGATGACTAAAATTTTCCCCACAAATGTGCATGTGTTTGAGCTTAGTATGGATTTAACCGGTACCACGTGTAAATAGAATTAATCAGTAATTATATTATCTGTTAATTGTATTTTCCTTCAATTAATTAACTATAATTATAATGTGCTTTTACTTTATTACCATCTATTTATTATAATCAAACATAAAAAAAAATGAAATATAAACCATAACCAGAGAGATATTATAGCAAAAGGTGCCCCGTGACGTGATAACAATAAATAAATGCCTTGCAATAAGATATTAAATTAATAAAATTTAGCAATATATAAATAAATATCAATATTAAATACAATATTAAATATACCTAAATAATATGTACCAGCCTATAGTATCCACTAGCGGTCCTATAATTCATGTATAGTTAACATTAGACAGGTGTGTACTGTACACGCGTGCGATATATAGGTATTAACCAAGTACTTATATTTGAACTAATACATTTGCTGTTATCGAGCGTGAATACTCGACAACTAAAGAAAAAAAAAAAACAATTCGAGAATAATATATTTAATTCTGCATACAGTTACCCCAGTCTTCAGTTCCTATTGTGTTATCAATCGGTGTGTACGTGCAAAAAATAATATAAATATTTTTATGTGCTTTAATACAAATAAAAAAAAAAAAATATTATAATAATAATAAGTGATTGCATTTTTTATTTTTGTAAATTTAAAAAAAAAACTGTGATATTATTATTAATGATTAAATAATTGGTACACTTGCATTTGCACTCTCCTCTCTGCACACGCTGTGCGGAATATATCCTTTTAAAGAATAAGAAATTCAGATATAAATATAAAAGGATTATGAATAGAAATAAGTATTTCATAAATCATGGAATCAAATCATATGTTTTATATACTGCAATTACAACTGCATACTTAGTTAGTGCAGCCAATATAAATATTTTCGAATTGGATGGTGGTAAGTTTTAATAAAAAAAATATTTTTTTTTTTTTGAAAACATATTTTTTTTTTCCCTGAAATTATGTTTAAAGAATTCAGAGCATTTTATCATTTTGAATTTGAAATTAAATTATTCATAGTCAAATGTATCGAATGAACGAAAAAGTGAAAACAAAATATTCAAGAATTTCTGTCATTAATTAATGTTTGCATTATTAAAGTAATCATACCCAAAAAAAAAAAAAAACGCTTAAAACAAATAATTTATAAGTTGACAAGATAGGACAACGTAAGATTTGTAGAGATAACAATAATTTATATTATTTTGTTTCTATTCTTTTTCTTTATCTTTAGCAATAAAAACTTATATACATTTTTGATGTATCTCTTTATAGCCTTTTACGTAGTTAATAAGTAGACATATTATTCTTGTATTAAATAATTGTTTACATTGTAAAAATCGTCATCATCATAACACAGTAAAGAAAATTGAATGAATTTAGGTTTTCAAAAAACAATTTATTGTTTTATAGTTATTTAAAAATGAGTATAGCAATTACGATGAAAAACACATTTAATAATTTATGACTAATGTAACGTGTGTATCAACTATCAATAGAAACTATTTTCAAATAAAATGAAAGACACTCACCCAAATATGATATTATTAAAAATAAATAGAATATATATATATTGTTAAACTATAAATAATAAATATAATAAATAAGAACATATACCTATATGAATAGAATTGCTTATGAAATATTTTTTCTTTTTTTTATGTTTACAATGATTTTTTTTTTTATAAATAACTCGTAGTTTACTAAATTTTAAGGAATTTTTCTCATTGAAAAACATCATTCGTCAACCTTAGATTGTATTTAAAATACAATATATTCCATTTTTTTTTTAAAACCCGCTGTCCATGTCATTAACTCTGTTCTCTGTCTGTATACTAACTTTATTTGCTATTGATTTAATCAAGATAACAAACAATGTTGAGGTGCTTACTGTTTATAACTATGATAGCCAGGAGGTTTTTTTTTTTCTTTAAATATTTCGAAATTTTTGAATTTATCATTTAATTAATTATAAATATTGTTTTTATTCTATTCATTTTGTCACAATTTTATGTTTATTACGGAAATATTAAATTGATAATAATTGTGTATGTAAGTCTTTGACTATCCTGAAATAAATATTATATGTCGATGGCACTTATAAAACTTGTAAAAGTCCATTTTTGTATTTCAATCATTATTCAATCATTATTTATATTTAGCGATTAGTCAATATCGAAGAATCTTCGACGAAGATGAGACCAATTTTTTAGAAAGTTAGCTTAAATAACTTATCACTTTGCAAAATGGTTTTGGCCGTAATAAAATTGGAACCTACGCTTTATTACTACTCTTGATTCTTGAACACAAACAAAAAAAAAAACATTTGGAAACCTTTATAATTTGTAATAGTTGGTATAAATATATATAATTATGGCAGCTAAAAATATAGTCCACAACTAATATTTAAATAGCTATACCAAATAATATATTCAAAAAAAAAAATTGCTTAATTAATTAATTATAGCTACGGTAGATATTTTCGATACCTGCTGTAGCCTATATACATATGAAGCTAGAAAAAATGTGCATAAACAAATGCAGATACTCTAAATCACCATTATGCGCTGTCCTTTGAAATTTAAATTATTCTGGCCTATCCACAAACGTTTACTTTTAGATTCTAATATTGAATGAAATCATTAATTTGTTATTAAACGAATCGCATAACAATTCTGCAAATTGCTTAAAAGTACTATGTGAAAATTAATGAATTTTTTGGTACCGTTGGGTAATGACCTCAACTTTTCTGGTTTGTACTTTGTACTTAGCTTTTTGTTTACTTTTCGTATCTGATAAATTTAGCATTTTATCTTCAAGTAATGATTATATTTATAATTAACGCAGAAATTGTTTGCATTAAGTTTAAGTTGGTAGCGTTAAGTATGTTGTTAACTGTAAAGTACTAGTTTTAATTTACTTACGATTATTTTATTAATTCAATTATAAACAAGTGTAGATCTTGTAATGATAATATTCTATATATATATGGACTTTTCTATATCGAATAAAATATTTTTCAATATTATATTAATAATTAATGTTCTACCATCTTAATTTTATAACTAATTGTATGAAAGAGATTATGGCCATTATATGTACATATATATTGTATATTGCTTACGGATTTGTTACTTTGTTGCTCATCGGATTTTTATCTAATATATCACGATATTTATTCATGTTAAAGATATGCCCCGCACTTATTTAATTTACTTTTAGTTGCCTTTATTTAGCAAAAATAATATATTTTAAAAATTATGTTTTTTAAAAGAATTTATCAACTTTTGCATTTGCATTCATATTACTACTTATCAATGTATGAGAAATATTTCTATGTGTGTCTTAAACCGTATAATAATTTTTTTTTTTTTAAATCATAATAATTTTGCGTCCAGAAGTCGTAAAAACAAAGCCCTGGTATATTTGGGATGTTATGATTTTCTAATTTTATAATTAAATTCACAAAGTCCTTCACAAGAGTTCCCACTTCATTTTGTCCAAACTTTCACCATCGCTCAGGGTTCGACATCACTGCAATTTTTTACGGATCTGAAGTTGGACCTTTAATTTCATTGATACTTTCGATAATTAAATTAAATACGATTCTAAAAAGTTACCGGGGTTTTGTTTTTACTACTTCTGGACCGAAAATTATACATCATATACATGACGCATCTAAAAAAAGAAGACAAAAAACCTAGTTTGTGTCTGATTTAAAAAAATTAAAATTGTTCATCCCACGGTCAATTTGTCGGGAATCTGGAGTTGAATATTAAAGCCCCATCAGTCGTGATATCAAACATTATCCCAGAAGCTACCAAACTCGTTCTAATAGATATGAAACAAAAAAAAAAAGAGAAACCTTCTCGCAAAAATCACTAGTACTAAGTAATTTCTAATTTATCTATAACTTTTATAATTAAGTATTAAATAGTAAAACCATTATCAATTAGCATACATAATTTTTTTTTTCAAATTTTCAGAATATGACGGTCAACCGATATTATCTAACGATGAGGAAACTGTATTACCACCGTTAACAGATTCAATAGAATCAAATACACCTCCAAAAGTCAATGCCGAAAGAATCAATAGAATGTGTTCAGCCAGTTCTCATTGTCTTGGTCATAATGAGGAATGTGATACAAGTAGTAAAAAATGTGTTAGTATTTTTATTTAAACAAAAGAAAAATGTCATCATTAATTAAACAAATTTAAATGAGCAGGTCTGTCGTCAGTATTTTGAAATGAATAATACGACATATTCATGTGAATTATGTCCTTATGAAGGTCGAGCATGTACAACATGTTGTACGGGATCGGGAACAAAATGCATTGACGGAATATGTAAACGGTGCTATTCAGATGAAGGCCGATACTTATGCGAGTATATATTGAATTAACTCACTCTAAATTCCATTAATTGATTAGTGTGAAATTTGTAATTAATTTTAAATTTATCTTGTTGTATTTAAATAATATAGTTCTGATGCTGTAATATTTGTTACGGTTTCACAAATTGCTTTATCGGCAGCATTAATTATGGGTATTGCTGCATTAGTTGTATTGTGGTATCGAATGTGTACAAAAACGAATTATTTTGCGTAAGTTTTCTGTTTTTGCAATAAATTTAATAAATTTTTCAGATAAATAATGTTAATTTTCTGCAGGGGTAATTATATTCACGAACATCATTGTAATCGTCAAGATTATCCACGAGCATCATTAACTTCAATTCAAGTACGGATATTAGCTAGAATGAGAGATCGTCCACCATGCTATGAGTCCCAACATAACTATGATTCAAGAGTTCAACAACATCAAACTCAACATGTATCACAAAATGCTGAACTTAATGCTGATATTCGTATTTTTACAACGTCTGAACATGCACCGCCTTGTTATGATGGAGGTCGTGTATCGGTAAGACACATATTTTAGATATAATTTCAAATTTCCCTTATCTTTATAATAATAAAGTAATAAATTTAATATAAATTCATTAGGTTAATGAGCAGCCACCAGCTTACATTGATTGCAGTGCAAGTATAACCGCAGCCGGGTCAAATCATCAATCAGCACCATCGTTTACAACATACATAAATGACGGATATGTTCCAAATTCTACAGATGAGCAAACATATTCATCATCGATGAAAAATATGAATAACACTTGTCATATAAGTGATAACGATAAAGCTGTGCATATGTAAAAAAAAAAAACACTCAACTGCTACCACCACAATATTCAAGTACCCAAAATGCGCATTAAATATTAATTCGCTGCACGCGCGTGTTTCATATTCGATATTTTTAATCCGTCTATGCGATTTTGTTCTTTTTTCCTTTTATTAAATTGTGTACATAATTATATTTTATATTTTATATTTGTAAATAATATGTTAATATCCAAGTTAGAATAAATAGGAAAATTTATTTCTTTGTTTTTTTTTTTTTTTATAATATAAACTCTATTTTGGTATGTCTTTATGAACCTTGTTAATAGGTTTAATTTTAGTTAAATTGAATATTAAATGAATGGATGAATGAATAAATTGGAATATTTGATTTTAATATACCGTCGAAATAAAAACACTATTAATATGTAAATTTATACTGTTGATAGTATTATTTAAATTTAATATCAAGCGCATTGAAAATGACGCAGTGCGCAGTTTTTTTTTTTTTAATATGTCTTTCAATATCCATTAAGATTCGTAATAAATTTATTGCTTTTCTTTTACAAGAGTACAAAAATGAAATAGCCAAAAAAGAAAATCAGTACTAAAAATAAATGTACACGTAACTTGAAGAAAATAAAAGAGAACCCAATCAAACAGCATCAAAGTTATAAATTACGTAGACTTAATTTGTCAGTGCTTCTAAAGCAGACACAACATCACCTCTATGTTCTCGTAAAACTTTTTCTGCTTGTTGTCTTGATATAAGCATTTCATTAATCTGAAAATTGAAATAATAACATTGATTAACACATGATTTCAATTACTTAAATTTAAATTATTTAAATATATATATATATATTAATTAGTTTAAGACTTACTGACGTCGAGTATCATTTAGCAACCTAGCAATGGAAGTAATATCAAAGATTTTGGAAAAATAACACTTACAATCAATTCAATATCTTCTTTTTTCACATGAATTTTTTGTAATTCCTGTTCTTTAGCTAATTTTTCTGCTGCTTCTTTATTTCGTTTATCACCAAATATATTAATTGCCTATGAAATATAAATGAATAAATAACAATGAGGCGTAAGATGAAAATAATTGAGGTTAGAAACTCATAAATATGTATAATATTTACATTGGAAATATCGGCCGATGAGAGTTCTTTTTCTTCTGCATAATCTGTAACACGTTCTAAATCAGCAACACCACCATCATGCTTTGCGGCTTTCTTTAATTTTTTATCTTGAACATCATCAGTTCCATTAACTTGGTCTTTATTTTCTTCCGTCATTTTATTTTTAATTTGAAAGAAAAAAATAAGTTAAAAAAATATTTTTTATTAGCACCGTACACTGTTATGATGGAAATTGTTGTGAATTATACTGTCAACCGAAATGTCAAATAATTAGAAATGAATGAACACAAACTTTGGGCTCTTTATTATATGTTTCGCTAGATGGCACAAAACTTGGGCACGATACAATTTTAATATAGATCGGTTTATATAATTTTATCATTTATTTTTCATATGATTTATGTGCATAATCAGTATTCATTCAGAGAATGGAATCTGTGCAAATGCAATAAAGGCTACGGGCCAAAGTAATTAGTTTATTTATCTTGCGTTTTCTCCTGAACATATTATAAAAACATGTCCTAAATTATTGTGTGAGAAAATAGTGAACTTGCTCTGCATTTCATTCAATGCTGATGACATTTAATTAATAAAAAATGTAAATATGGTGAACTATTTACACATTTATATAAACGGGAACATTTCGATGAACACGAAGTTCGAATCTATATTGCTGAAATCATATTAGCTATTGAACAACTCCACAAATTAGGGATAATCTACAGGGACATAAAATTAGAAAATATATTATTGGATTCAGATGGTCATATAGTAATTACGGATTTTGGTTTATCTAAAGAATTAACTAAAGAATCAAACGGCCGAGCATATAGTTTTTGTGGAACTATTGAATATATGGCACCAGGTTTGACAACATTTAAATGGTGTTTAATTCATTTTTTATAACGTTTTTTTTTTTTTTTATTGATTTATTTAAATGAACAGAGATTTTAAGAGAAGACGAAGCTGGTTACGATATTGCTGTTGATTGGTGGTCAGTTGGTGTTCTTTGCTATGAACTACTAACAGGAGCATCGCCATTTACTGTGGAAAGTGATGCTAATTCACAAAATGATATATCTCAACGTATACTTAAGACGACACCGCCAATTCGTAAGATTATTAAACCAAATGCCAATGATTTTATTACGAAGTTATTAAATAAAGATCCCGTTGAACGATTAGGTAAATTT
>JAABKK020058151.1:0-36331 GCA_011634745.2 Catotricha subobsoleta
AATATGGCCGGTTTACCCTTTGGAATCTTTTTGTTGTAAAAATGGCAGTTGCGAAAATCGTTTGCTGTATGGCCCGCTGAAACAAAACCCGCAATTTCACAATTTATGCAAGAAACCGGTAAATTTGTATTGTTGATTCGTGGGCATTGGCCAGGTCCATGGTTGTCCGTACATTGCACACAGCGATAAAAATACCCGCATAAGCCTGCGGTATGGTGGTATCGTTGACATTTCTTGCACTGAACAACTTTGCTGCCTTTCATTTTTTCTATTCTAACATGATAGTTACCAATAACAGTGACGTTAAGTAAAAGCGACTCATCATCCAAGTACGGCAACATAATACGAAATAGTCGATTATGGTTTTCATCTGGATTACGTTTTTGGTAAGCAGTAAGAAACCGATTAACCGAATGTGTTTGATATCCTACCGATGTGAGCATACATGAGATGCCTTTAATAATGTTATCATCTTCACCAACTGGAAAACCACGTACAATAAAAGACTTTTTCTTTTGCTCATTTTGTGCAAAAGTGTTGAATTCGATTTGCAAAGAAGTCAGAATGCTCATAACCTCATTCTTAATTTCGATGTTTTCACACATGATTTTTGGTCCCTCATTTTTATTTTTATTGGAGATAGTATAACCAATTCCTTTGAATTTTTGAAACATTGCATTTATAAGTGTATTTGTTTGGTTACCATTGATTGGCGCAACAACAATTGGTTTCATTTTGCTTTCTGTTTTTGGTTTGTTTCGATTAACTATTGGTCTATTTTTCTTCATTTTGACAATGGTGGCCCATGAACCATCATTATTAACATCCATGTCAGTCTCTCCATCGTTACCAGTAGCATTATCGACTTTTTTTCCAATATTTTCATTTACGATTATTGGCTGTTCTAATGGTTTTTCCACCAATGTATTTGTGGTTTTTGTTGTCTTGTTTACAGCTTTTTTTCGTTTGGTGTCATCATTGCAAATTTTATCTGTCAGTTTGGACATTTCATTTGTTAGCCTTGTAATTTGCATACGCAAATCATTTATTGTTTCAATAAGGACGTCATTTCTGCGACGCTCTTTTTCACTATTTTTACGTTCATCCATAAGTAACAAACGTAATTCTTCGTTATTGGGCTGTAGATCAGCATCTTTACCCGTAAGCATTATTATATTTGGATTTATTGACACCATTACAATACACAAAAAAAACAAATAATAATAACACAAAAAACACGTTCGCTATGCACGAGTGCATGATCGGAACTTATATACGTAGCTATTAGCTAAATAAAAACATTGAAAAAATGTCAGAAAATTCATTATGCGTTAATCAGGGCTTGTTTTAAGAAATGATTAGAGTTACACCCATAGAAAAAAACGGTCTTCAGTTTTTAACCAACATCGACCACCTGCGTCTTTTGGTATATTGATCAGAGAAAAAAAAAAATCTCAAACCAATAAGTACTTGATTTTTTTCGAAATTTTCGAAATTTCTCAAAAATGAAATAAAAGGTCTTCAGTCTTCAAATACCGTGCTTTATGCAAATCGTATTTTGGAAAAGTGAAAATTACACAAAATTCAGTTTGGAATTATAAAAATCACATTTGTAGTTACTCAAAATAACACCAATTACACGTTAAAACAGGCCCTGGCGTAAATTGTTTAAATTTTTTTTTATTGACTATGTGCATTAGAAAAATGACAATCATGTGAAATCAACAAATCGTGTGAAAATTTTATATAAACATGAAAATTTCTTTTAATTTGTTTAAATTATAATAAATGTGGAATATAATTTCAGTAATAGCTTTAATCTGATGATGTATAATACATAAATTAAAATTAAATGAAAACTCGCCCGCAACGCTACAATAAATATTTAACATAAAATGGAAACTGTTGGCTAAAAGTAAATAGAAAAAACCAAAAAAAAAATTTAATAAAAATGAAAAACTTTATAATGGTTATTTAGTTTTGTTGTTACGTCATAGAATTTTCAAGTGAATGCATGCATAATGCATATATGTTTTATGAAATTAAATGCTCTAAGAAAAAAAAAATGATTTTTTAGAAATACAGATATGCAATACCAACATTTCTTTTTAATTGCTCGCAAGTACTCTTTACTTCAATACAATTTTTCGATTATATCTTGATTCTGTTTAAAATAAACTTAATAGTTTTAATAGTTAAAGTTTACAGAGAATTAATTTTCGATGTATTTTATATTACAATATAGCGTTAAGCAACGCAACGATTTGTCGTACGACAAGAGCTCAACTTGTCCATTGTTGCTGGCCAATTGGTTGTTACTGCGGTTGTATCGTTTACGTTTACTGAAATCGGTTGGACATCCAACCATCATCGTACTCTTTTCATTTATTTAAAAGTCAAATCCGTTATAACGCAAGAATAAACTGTTCTTCAACTGTACTTCAATTTATCGTACGAAAAATCGTTGCGTGTATTGGAGGCTTTAGATATTTGCATAGAATTATTTTAAATTTTCCTTATTGGAGCCAATTACTAAACTAAGATAATAAAAATTTATGCGTTTTGGAAACAATAATAAAAAATAATATATTTTTACTTTATTTTTCAGAAATTTAAAAAAAAAGATTTGAAACAACCCGCCAATGAATTGGTACTTACACGAATTCATTTTTGTTAAGAATGTTACCAATTTGACAAAAGAAAAAAAACAAATACGAAACCAATAACTTAATTTTTTTCTGAACAAATTTCTCAATTTTCTTTAAAATGAAGTAAAATAAGCCTGCAATGGATTTGGCACACGACTTTATTTTTCGTAAACATAAATATTTCACGAAAAAAAATCTTTTGGGTGTCTTTTGGTATATTGACCATCAATATCCGACAACTGAACTCGACGAATTAACCATATCGGCTTGTTGTTTTTTTTATCTACCTATACAGGGTGTCCCAGACTCTATAGTCGAAACTTCTGGGATGTGTTCCTGGGGTCATTCTAAGGAAAAAATTATATGGGACGGGGGGGTCAAAAATCAACCGTTTTCGAGTTACAGGGGTTTGATATTTGTAGGTATGAGGTAATCGATTGAATCACTTAAATGGGTATTACACTCGCAAATCTTGCTATTTGAGGTAAGCACCTCGAAATTCGCAAAAAAAAAAAAAAAAAATATGACGGTAATCTTGAGACAAATTGCAACTCAGAAAACAGTGGTACCGGAGGTGTTACAAAAAGTCGATCCACCCTACTGTATATTTGCAAAAAATAAAAAATTATCAGTTCAGATTTTATTCGTTTAGTTTGAAATGACAATATTTATGTATAATATGAAAAAAAATTAAAAATTCTGGTACCGATATTATAAACATATTTTTATTTTTATTTTTATTTTCATCAAAATTTATGTCTATATTCATTTCATCCAAATATTATGAAATCATGAAACGACTTCGAAATTTTCTAATTTGATAAATTATATTATAATAATACCTCCTATAACATTTCAACACGATGCTATATAACTGTTACGTACGACGTACCTATATATAAAAAAAAATATATAAATAATTCTACCATATACTTTATAAAGTATTATGAATTAAAAAACAATACATAAATAAATCGTTTGGCCCAGCAGTCAAACAGAAATTTGATTTTTAAGTGTTTAATGTAAGGCATTTACACTTTTCTTTGTGCTTTTAATGCAAAATGTTATTTAGAATTTTATGAAAGCATTCACAATTTATAAACCAAATATATAACATTAACAATTTACTAGCGATAGGCACGTGAATTATTAAGTAATTACTTATGTCATTTTTCACAGCAAAAAATTATATTAATATATGATATTTGCATAATATCAAGTAATGCCACACATAAATTAAGTTAAAATTATTTTAGCAATTTAATATTTAAATTTTCATAAATATTACTCATTCATTTTCATCATAAAATTATGTTGTGCGTTTGAATTAATAATAAATGGTTAATGTTCGAAGGACATTTGTTATACAACAGAAGCATTTGATGGAAATTCAAATTGGATGATTATGTTTCAAATATTTACATAACATTTGAAATTGTTCCTTTTTTTCTTTTTGCACAGTTTATGCTTCATTTTTTTTCTTTTTTTTCTATTTTCAATAATAAAATAAACTTCGCGAAAAATATTGACTATTTCAGTTAAATAATTGAAATGTTGTATGCGCGCACCAGTTTTGTTTTTAACCATTACCATTATGTATATATTTCAAGTAGCATACAATTCAATATTCAGAAGCACTTATCGTATTTGCACTTGATGAAGATTGCAATATAAATAGAAATGAGAAATGAGAAATGAGAAAATAAATACCAAACACGGATGAAATAATATTTTAGAGCGACCGCAAAGCAATATCAATTTTTCGTTCGCAGCATTTCATTCGCTCGTTGTTGTTGTTGTTTTATTGTTCATTAAATTAATTGTGTACGCTTCCAGTGTGCTTCTTGAAAAGGATTATTATAATGTAAATGTTAAAAGTTATTTTTTTGTTATCGTTATAATGTAAATTAGGTAATTAATTTTCTTATGAATTTCATAATTATTCATAATAGCTTTCTCATCTCTTTATATAATTTATGTGTTGATTAAATTTAAATAAAATGTATGTGCTGTGCATATTAACTCATTTTTGAGAATGTTGAAAAATTTAAGAAAAAAAATTAAATATTGGTTTCGTACGTTTTTTTTTAACTTCATTTATGAAAAATAAAATATTGGTTTTGTCAATTTTCTTTTATCATTTTTTTTTGTGCACATTTTTTCCTTACCAAAATAAAGTTGTTTACACCAATCAATTGGTAGTTATTGGTTTTCATGAGAAATTGTTATAAGAGCTTACATTAGTTTTTACTTGGAGCCTGTATTCCAAGCCGTGAAAATTTTACAAAATTCAAGTTTATTGGATACTCTCGTTCTTAAGCAATCAATTAAATTAGTTGAATTAATTGAAAGATAAAATAAATCATTATTTTTTTGTTTTTGTTTAATTCTACGAACCAATCTAATTGGCAGCTTGTTTTAATATTTGTTAATTTACTCACAAATATCGTAATAGAACTTAATTTTTGTTTAGATTTCATCTGTAGGAGTTTTATTTTTAAATAATAATAAAAAAAAAACAAAAAACAAAATTCTTTCTAGGGTTTCTGTGAAAAGTACTGAATAGTACCTTTAACAGCTAAATATAGAAAACAATAAAAATAAACTACATATTCTCTACTTCTACATAATGATTACTAATAACAATAAAATTAATTTAACTGAATGTGATTCACAAATGCCTACAATCAAGTATCACAATAATAATTTTATAAGATTCTCATATTTGATGATTTCAGCAGCTGTTATATTTGCTTTCATTATTATATTTGTCGATTTAATTTGAATTTATAAATAGTAATATCCATTCTTTCTATTTTAAAGAATTTCTTTAATTAATCGTAGAAATAATTTCTATGCTGTACTTTAAGGAGGTAACGGTACAACGGTATTATATTATTCAACATATACTTACTTATAAAATCATTTAGAATGTTTCGGAAAAGGAATCGATATGAGCTTATAAAGAATTTATAGAAAGGGATTTTGTATAGTGTATATGTGCAGTTAAATTTGTATATTAAGATAATATTTTTCGGATCCCGAGAGAAAGACGCGTGTGTGGTTTTTATGTTATATTATATAGTGTAGCAGATATAAGTTCATTTTTATTATATTATATAATCTCAAATATATGAAAATATCGTGTATTATTGTGTGATCACATCATATTCGAAGGCAACATATATACTCTATGATTCGAATGTAATAGAAATGAGATTATTTCGCTAAATTGCCACACGTTCTCGGAATGCTTTTTACAAATTTCGATTACCTATACTTAGATTTTTCGAAATGTTATTTCGATAAAAATACACAAACTTTTATGATTATTATTATGTTTGTATATTTGCATTTGATATTTTGTTTCATACATTCTTTTTTTTTATGGTTTATTTACAGTATTGAGTATAATTGAAAATATCGGTTTGCATTTCGTCGTCTAGTGGTATTTTCCTGAATTGGACAGAATTTCTACGGATGAATACGACATTGGATTCTTTAAAGAAACAATTTTTTAACGTTTAACTTAAATATGAAATCAGAATGGGGTTTGAGCTTCTACACTAGTGGAAAACCACATAAAAATATGACAGTGTTAAAATTAACAATCAATACAAAAACCATGGATGGATGTGTAGATACGTTGGGTGAATTGTACAGTTCTACATGCCGGCGTCTGATTGGGCCATTATGCATTTGTGTAGTGTGCAATGCAACGGTGAAAGTATTACAAGATTATCACAAATTTAACATCTGATATTTTTAATATGGAGAAGGTCATACAAGCCTGCATAGCGAACCCTTCTACATATGTGCCATTTGTTAAACAGCAATTGGCGTTAATACAGATACCATAACATTATCAAAAACCATTATTCAATCAATACTAGATTGAGATCAATACTGAAAATATTCTTTTATTATGGTTTTAGTACATAATTAACTTGTGACTCAACACTCAATAGTTTTATTATATTTTTAGTTTCGCTTTCGATACAATCTATAGTAGGATGGATCGACTTTTTCAGAACTGCCAGTACCATTGTTTTCTGAGTTGCATTTTGTCTCAAGATTACCGTCATATTTTTTTTTGCGATCTCAGAGGAGCTTAGCTATAAAAAAAGACCACATGGTTGAAAAAAAAGACCATGTGGTTAAAAAAAAGCCATGAGGTTAAAAAAAGGCATGTGGTTAAAAAAAAAAACCATGTGGTATAATACTTCATGGCCTTTTTTTTTTAACCACATGGTATTTTTTTTAACCTCATGGCCTTTTTTTTTCAACCATGTGGTCTTTTTTTTAACCATTTGGTTTTACCTTATGTCTGAGGAAAGCACCTCGAAAATCGCAAAAAAAAATGTGACGGTAATCTTGAGACAATATGCAACTCAGAAAACAATGGTACCGGCAATTCTGAAAAAGTCCATCCACCCTAATCTATAGGTACGCAGAATATGCTTTATAGATATTATTATGATTTTAGGAAACCTCCACGTTATTCCACCTGAATTCATACTAAGTCCGATCAGATTTGATAACGGAACCATTCTGAAATTGATATAGATCGATGCTATGATAACTTTTTCTAATACGAGCGCTATCAGATTATTATTACAGAAAAAAAAAATACTCGATCTTCATTTTTATAGTGATCAATAATTTAATACCTACTGAAATAGTAAAACTCATCACATACTATTTTTATAAATTTTATTCTTCTCGCATGCATAATGCAACCCACATAGATAGACAATAGACATATATTGAGAAGCTATTAAGTACTGATTTAAATTACGTTAAAAAAATGTTCTCCATTTTTCGTGAATGAAATAAATTTTCAACTCATTGTTGTTGTTTTGAATGAATGAACTTTTACTTCCTTATTTTTTTTTTTTATTAATATTTCAGTGATGATTTATTATATGTGACAAAGACTTGAAAGTGGCTGACATACACACAATGGTGAATATTTATAAGCTTGATTGTTCTATAATATAGTCAGTGGTTTCTTGTACAGTTATATTCAGGAAGTATTTGAAGTGTGAAGAGAGTTAGATATATCATTAATATGCAGATGGGCTGATATATAAAAGGATGTACGTCAATTATATATTACAAATGTGTAGGTGGTATATGACGATTGCAAATTATGCCTAGATGCTATAAAGTTTTGGACGAGTCAAAGATGGAATACTTTACAGAATTCATTTCAATGCAAATGAATGAAATGGCAACCTTTAAAATTGGCAGACTTCAGCAGTATTTGAAATACAGGTATTTCAAGTATAAGTATTTGAAATATTTTATGAGTATTTTTTACTCTGTATTTGAAATACAAAAAATATATTTTTTATTTTATATTTAAACCTGGCGAAAATACTTTTTCTGAAATATTTTGTATTTTAAGAAGCAATTTAAAATACAAAATACTTTACAAATAAATTACATTTTAGGTATCATGGATATTTTTAATAATGCATCTCCGCCATTAAAGTAACATATTGTTCAAGTAGTTGATGCTATAAGTTTAAGTAACCTACTGTAAATTTTCGACGAAAGTATACCTGAAAGTGTACTTTGGAATGTATACAAAAGTATTCTTATTACGCATTATATTAGAAAACATTTTATACCTTGCAAGGTATAGTTTGCATACAGTCCAAAGTATAGAAAACGAAAATTACATACTGTATTTGTACACAAACGTGTATTATAATCAATTATTTTAGAATATTATAATAATAAAAAAAAACACATATAATTGTTTAACTGAAATCAAAAATTAAAAATTTACCTTCTTAATCGCATTATAAAACTCACATGAACCCTCAAAAATTTCGACGCTTCAGACCTTGGTGACTTTTTATAAGTTTATGTGAGAATGTTAACATGAAGTAGAGGGAAAAAAAATCTATTTTGATATAGTCATATTACTTAAAATTGCATTACATAATGTAATATACCCAGTGAATACACTCAATGTAACGTATACTTAGTAGGTATATAGAATGCAAAAAAAAAATTAAGGATTTTTCTTTCAGTTTTCTTTTTGTTTAATTAGTTGTTTCGATTTTTAGTATATGTTTTGGTTTTTTTTCCCTGTTGCCTTTAACCATCGGCTACGCCGTCCATCCAAAGACGTCAGTTTAAACACATACCTACTTGTATTGTAATTCAATTGAATTCATCATATGTAGCGCTACAACCCTAGGTGGGTCTTAGCTTGCACACGTTAATGTGCTCTCGAAAGCAGATGGGTTCACTTTATTCAAGAGTCAGACATGGTGCTTAGCCATGCGCTGAACCTATTATATACGTGCAATGTGTGCAACGTCGGACTTATTCAACGCATCAGTCACACACACTTCACTCACATAGATGGTTTACCCTTGTCATAGTAGTGTGTCTGCAGTCACACTACTATTACCTAACAATATTACGTATACTGCAGAATACGCGGGACCGACGGCTTATAATGGTGCCCTTCCGAAGCACCCCCAGAGAGAATCCCATACATCACAAATGACTCCAATTGCATTTTCCAGTAAATATTATACTTAGAAAAAACGCATGGACCATTTTTATTTTGACATGATCGGGACTCGATCCCTGGTCCCCAAGCGCCATAGCCAATAACTCTACCACTATGCTATGGTGTGGGTTTAATCAATTGAATTACAATATGCAGTTTTTACTACTGTTCAATTTCATCTTTCTGGATTCTCCATCATTAGCCACAGTTGAGCGATTTTGTAATGAATACGAAAAAAACAAACCTAATTGATAAATTAGTCGAGAAATCAACTCTCTTGAAGTTAAATAAAATAAATACTAATATGTATGTATTTTCTAATTAAAATACTATTTAATATTTTGTATTTAGACGAATAAAATAATATTCCGAAAGTATTTTGTACTTTGTATTTCAAATAACTTTGATTCAGTATTTTGCCGAAGTCTGAAAATTGGAAACCATTAAAAAATCTTTAAGGTTAAATGTAACTATAATAATTTATTTATTCCCCAGCTATTGAATAAATATTTTAATAAATTGACATTTTATTGCTTTTTATATTTATTAATTTTGTACATGATGTGGATTACATAATTTAGCTTCTTATACCCAGTTCGATGTGTTGGGATTGATTTTGTACACGATATATTTTAATAAACATAAACTAAATCACATTATATCACATATTTACTTTATTGCTACATATAAAGAATGAAGAATAATAATAGCCTAAATGTTTTATTATATTTTATCGTTCTACTTCTGGTAAAAGTCTAACTAACCATTTTCTATATATGGATACCTTTAAATCTCTGATTTTTTTTTTATTATTATATACGTAAGTGAATGTAAAGTTATAAAGAAATTATTTAAGAGGTGCGTGTTTATTGGCATTTGTGTTGTAGCTTGTTTTAATAGTTATAAAGAACAAAATTAATTAAGTATATTATTCTTCATTTGCCTCTATGTTACTAAATAAAATATTGTATGATCAGAAAACTTGAACCGTATATACAACCAATATTACGAAAATACAATTATTATAAAATATCAAGTTAGTTATTTTGTTCGTTGGACAAACATGGGCTTAAACGTGAAACGAAAATTGCCTTCATACACGAAAATTTAATTTTCATTCCATATCATATATTCGGTTACTGAAATGCCTACATATGTTTCGTTCATCCTTTATTTATTATCGATAAATACATTTTGTATTTCGTATAAATTTTTACATTATTATTTATTAGCATAGTCAAGGAAAATTGAAAACAGTTTTAACCTAAATTTATATAATTGAAATAAATATGTATGCAATGGGAGTAATCTTAACATATCTATTGGCCTTATTAAGTAGAATTTCTATTTTATATAAAGAACATTAAGAACATTAGAGTAGAAGTTCAAATAAAAACAAATTATTTTCACTACATGTAAATTGTAAAATGTATTATTTAACAGCTCCGTAGAAAATCGAAAAATTCATTTTTTTGACCTTTGACTTTTTCAGGTCTAGATCAGAGATGGTCACTCTACAACATAGTATAAATTATATCCCGATTGACCCACGAAAAGAAAATTTAATCTTTAAAATGCTCAGCGTATTATATCTTACATTTTAATTGCCAAAAGAGATGAATAAAAAAAAGAGATAATATACGTATAGATAGATTTTTTATTAATTCATAATTTTTGAATAAATTCTTTGTTAACCCGAATTTCAATACAATTTGCCCTCCTTCAAATTTTTTTTCTTTAATTTAGCAAGAAATTTGCGTCTATTTAGCCAGCGCACATATCAATGCCACGCTAAGACATTAGTTCAATAGTCTTAATTCGAAAAGTTCGCTGGCGAGACGGACGCAATAAATTTAACTTAAAATTATGAATCATGAATTATTTATTTATTTATTTTTTACTTCATTTTTGAGAAATTCTGCGAATTTCGAAAAAATACAAGTATTGGTTTGATAATTTTTTTTTTTTTTTATTTCTTACAAAAATAAAGTCGTGTACCAATTAATTGGCAGCTTGTTTTATAGATTTTTGAAAAAGTTCATCAAATTTTGGAGAATATATTTTAGAAAAAATGTGTACCCCCTTCCCCCCCCTAAATCAACAGCGTGTGCATGTATAAACGTCAGCTAATTTGTTACCACACATCCATTCTTATCGTTCATGTTACTTCCGCGTGATTCAATTGTTTGACTAAAAAAATAACATGGAAGCATTTCTATAGCATAAACCACTCTTGGGAGTAAGAAAATTGAAAATTTCTAGAACTTTTACGACATAAACTCAAATATAAATATTATAAATACTATTTTCACTACAATTTACGTATTTACAAAACTTTATATTTTAAAGTATTTTCTTAAAATACATATTGAATGTTCAAAAATCCGAAACAAAGAATTCTATGTATTTAAATGTTATTATATATACAGTTAGCAGATAAGTTTCAAATTTAATACTAATACGAACGCAGACACCATCAATGGGTACTTAAAAAACTGTATAAATATATTTTGTTAAGAAAAATAAATCGTTTTCAGATCTCACTCGAAGCTTTCTACATCGTAAAATATAATAAAAAGTTCATCAACTGTTAGCTGATGAACGCCCAAGTAAAAATATATTTTATCGGTTTCTACTTCGTCTTTATATTATTACACAATAATAGAATTAATATCTATTAATAATAAAATACTGTTGCAATAGAATGTATTTCAAACTCATGAGTTTAAAAATATATAACTTTAACTATATAAATGTAGGGATAGGTAGGTACCTTAAGCGAAACTCGTAAAAACATAACTAAGCCACTTGTATAAATGAAGCACTTTAAATAATGGTTATAGCACTTATTCAGAAAGTATATATCATTTATTTTACTACGAACGTATAAATTCTCCCCTTAAAGTAAATATTATTTTGTTATATTAATCAGAATCATCAATGTGTTATTCAGTTTTTGGTATATTCAGTAGGCTAGGTCCCTAACGCTTTTTTGGTAAATCAAAAAAAAAAATAAAGGAAAGAACGAATTCAAGAAAAATTATAGTGAAATAAACCTGTCGATATTCTGGTGTAGTTGCCTCAATCAGTATACACATTACACATACATACACTACAGTTTGTATTTTTCTCTTTTATTTTTATTATTGTGAACAATATACTACAGCGTAGAATTTATTGAATTGAAATTCCATTCCTATATATTTATTTATACTACTTATTTGAAGATAGATAGTTAGAAAATAGAACGTATAATAAGTTTCCGCATGTCTTCAAACCTTAATTCAAAAGATTTTTTATGTAATATCTTTGTATGATGAGTCTTAACTCAATACTTTAATATATGTATACAATTCCCTGGTTATAGGAATAGTCAGGATAAAAAAAAAAAACTGGTTTTGCTTTTTCCACATCACTGAATTTAAATTATATTTTCTTTCTGATCATTTGAGGTAGGCATGTTTATATACCTAAAAATATCGACATTCAATTGAAATGACTAGTAATCCCTTCTCTAAAAATGCTGAAGAGTACCAGAATAGATACTTATTAATTTCGTTTCTATGGGAATTTGTAACCAACCCTAATTTAAAATGGTAATTATTAAAAATAAATTAAATAAAGGAAAATTTAATGCGAATTAAGGTTCGTAATTAGGGCCTAGTGACTATTGAACATATTAATGACCGTGTACAATTAAGTAATACAGCAGCTTCTATATAATAATCAATTCATTTTCTGTCTATCAATAATTTTTTATCCGCTTTTTTTTAACACCTTTTATTTTAATTTAAGGAAAAGAATGTAACCCATCGTCAGTAATTCATAGAATATGAATTCCTATACGAATATAATAATTTTTCTTTTCATATCAATGTACTTGCACTTGTTAATTATGTCTCACTTTTATCATACTCTGAATGCAGACATTTTCAATTAAACATGATTAAAAAAAATAAAAAATGCAGATTTTTTTTTTTTATAAATTTTTCGACCAGAAAAACAAATATTTATTATTCATTCCATCGTAATCACAACAAAACCAGACTCCATTGACACAGCCAGCAACACGAAAATTTATAAATAACATACAACCTATTTTCAATTAAATTACCATAATAAAATAATCCATGAAATATAAATAAATAAATAATGATTTTATTTACAAAATTTGTACCACCGAAATCTCGTTGGTGGGCAGTTGTGCGTATATCTGCCACATAAAAAAAATATATATATTCATCCCTAAACCTATATTAAATTATATACATATAGATGCATATAATTTTATTTCAATTAAAGCTAAACCAATAAAAATTGGGTAAATCGCAGTTTTTGACAAAAATACCTTCAAGTACCAGTTTTTAATGAACAATCAAAATATACAGAGAAAAACATCGTTATTTAACTGATATCTTTTTAATTATTCAAATTATGTAAATAAAATATAATACAGCATTTCGGATAATGATCATTATTGCAAACAATAAAAGTTTATAGGCTTCGTAAAATGTTCGATAACACTTTTGGCCATAAACATGATAAGACATTCATTTCATTTCTATTGATATTATGAAGGTGCAAAAGTTTTCTATTTGAACTGTGAATCGATATATATTTGTTTGGTTTTGAACAACAAGAGAATTTTAATTGGTAATAATTATAGACTTACTATGGTTACATAAATCAGTTTTCCATTTCTATTTTCATTTAACGACGCAATTAAAATCAATTAATAAAATTTAAGTTAAATCACCTAAATTGATTGTATTTTAAATGGTACGCATTAAGGGTTTGTTTAACTATATATATTAAGAATTAAGAACATTTTATGATCGTCAATACAATTGAACGATATTAAAAAAAACTAGAATTATGAACAACATTAGTTCAAAACATAAACAAACTCAGGTATAACGTAACACTCGAAAACAGTATTGAAACAACATATATGGAAGAACAACAACATATTTTTAATTTAGATGATTACAAAATATTACATATAGACTATAGAGTTTAATACGAATTACTTATATTAGAATCATTAAGTAATATTAACGCTTGTAAACATCATCGTAAAGATAAGTGGAGCTTATCATAATATTTTGAACTTATATATAGACTCATATTTGATACAATATTAGTTTTTAAGCAATAGGGTGGATCGACTTTTTTTCATGTCTTCTACCATTATTTTTGAGTTGCATTCGGTTTTTTGAATCATGTGCTGAAAGGATTTTGAAAGTAAATGCGATCTTCGATGCAGAGCTAAACCGGTCGACCGAAAAATTGAAAAAAAATATTCCGTCATTACTAGACCGACACTTCTGGGAGCCAAATTATACGAGTGTTGACTTTGGAATATTGTAGATCTATTCAAGAGGAACAAGTTTACTGAATATACCAAAACATTAATTCACATAATTCTGAAGATATAGTCAAAAGTATTAAAAAAGTAAGTATTAGTGTGTGATTTTTCAAAATTATTGACTATAACTTCAGTACTATATGAAGTACTACTGTTACTACTTTGAAATCTTTGGAAGATTTTTAAAGCTATTCAAGGGGAACAAGTTTACTGAATATGCCAATATAGCAAATCATATAATTCTGAAGTTACAGTTAATAATTTTGAAAGAATACGAACTTTTTCAACGCTATTGACTATAGCTTCAGAACTATATGAACTACTGTTTTAGCATATTCAGGAAACTTGTTCCACTTGAGTAGCTCTATAACTCTATTGAATATTCCAACGCCAAAAATCTTATAATTTGGTGCACAGAACTGTCAATCTAGTCGTGACCGAATAAGTTTTTTCGCTTATTCGGTCGACCGGCTCAGCTCTGCTTTGATGTGCTGTAGCGACCCACAAGGTAAAATAAAACCTCAAAGTTAAGCACATGAATCTGAAGACCAAATGCAACTCTGAAAATAATGGTAGAGGGCATGGAAAAAAAAGTCAATTCACCCTATTAACCAAGTGATATTAAGTAATGAATTGACACATAAATAATATACGCGGTATTAGAATTTCTGTTAAATTATTAATTTTATTAGTAATTATTAGGTAAAATAATATTTATTATTTATATTATATGTGAGAATGTTAATGTTTAACATGTTAGTGTTGTTTATTTATATTCATATTAATATTCTAATTATTTATTTATTACGTTTATGTATTTATGTCACCCAATCCAGAGCCAAATAAAAATAGCCTTGAAAAAGCTAATAAACGAGGAATTCATTATTTAGAATTATCAAAAATACGGTTAAACCGAAATTATTAAATCGGCGATAGATGTAGTTATAAAGATGATTTTATAATTTCGGTTTAACGAGTATACGGTACTTTAATATCTATTTTTAAATGAAAATACGGTTTTATTTTTTGGTTTCGGGATTATAACGAATATAGTTACTGTTTTATGACGTCGACGTGTGTTTTTAAACAATAAAACCAAAGAAACATTCTAAATATCTTTTTTGAATGTGGAAGAATGTGGGAGTGTAAGTGTGTACAATTTTAAAATTAGAAAAAAACAAGAAACAAGAAAAACGATTGCATAACTACTTTCAGAGAAAAATGACATTTAACATTTGAACTTTGACATTTTGGGGTTACAAAATTGCCCGGCCACCCTATAACATAGTATAAGTTTCACCTCCAGCCGGCCGCTAGTTCCCGAAATTAGGAGGGGAGGGACAGATAACAAAAAAAAAATCAAATCTCATGTTTCACATGTAGTGCATAAAATCTGGCAAAAGTTTTTGAAATAATAAATACTAATAACGTATTTAAAATATTTTATAATTTATAATTTTTTTTCTAACTTACTGCTTTTTCTTTTATTTGTTACGCACGAAATAAAAAATATCTGTTTGAGATTTAGGAACTCAAAATATTGGCGATAATAATATATTAAAATAACATAAGGTCAATTTAGTAACTATGGCAATGAAATTAATAGTTAAGAAAATATGTCTAAATATATTTTAGTTATGTTTCAGAATTTGAATTGTTCAGTTCACTTAAATATACTTTGACAATAAAATCAGTTTGAATTGTAAAAGAAAGAATAGTGTTGTCCATAATTTCAGTTGTAAAGGGAGTTTTGAAACAATATCAATAATAAAATTGGTTGACGGCCAATAAAAAAAATAGCTAAAATGATAAACACTAAATCACTATAAAATAGTTTAGATTGTAAAATTCATAGTAGGACATATGGAGCTTAATAGAAATTCCATAAAGAATTGTAGTTATTTTAAAACAGAGCTATTATATAAAGTAATTATAAAAGAATAGTGGGTATAATGATATTCATTCAATGATTTTGAACAGATCCTTTAAGTTGTTAGCTAAAAGACATAACCTTTTCTATATCATATAATAATAAAATAACAAATTTAATTTAAACGTTTTCATAAATACCCTTAACTATACATTTTAAGCCGTTTAATTATGTTGGTTGGTTGCAATGGTTGTGTAAGCATTTGCAGTTAAAAGAGCATTTGTACCTTACATATGAAATAAAATGAAGTTACATACGTTATTAAATATATAATTTGCTTTAGTAAAGTAATCTAAATGGCAATTATAACAAATTGGATTTAAACATTTATAATTGTCTTGTGTAAATGTACATTTCTTAATATAAATTTAATTGAAACAGAAGTAAACATCTGAACGATATCATTATCATTGCTTATGTTTATAATCAGTCAAAGTAATAAAGAAAAAATGATATGTACATTGTACAATGTACATATAAGAATATGGAAACGAACATTTTTATTTTTATTTTGTATTTTTTTATATTTTTAAGTAAATCTTCTAAAAATCTAAAGTTTTTTTTTCAATTGTCAAATTTCTGAAACATGAAATATTTTTAAAATAAATTTAAAATATGTTAAAAAAAAACTATATATTTTGACCTTGAAAACTCTCATATTAAAAATAGTGCTGCCAGAAATTGAATAAAAAAAAAAATTAAATAATAAACTTATTTAAGTAAGTATATTTTCCGTAGGCATATTTTGTATGACTAATAATATTGAATATATTAAATGTTTACACGTGAATAACTGAATAATAGAGTAAAGTTATTCAAATATTTTTGATTTATAGTGTGTTGAGTACATTATTCTGCTCTAGAGCAAATTATGTGAACGTGAATAATATTAAGACATATATGTCTCTAGCACAATTGACGTGCTGTTGAGCTATAAAACAGATTACTGGTAATATATTAGATAAATGAGGAATTTAACGGTAAGATCGACCACCCATTTAATTTTTAGACATTCAATGTTTTGCCTCTGCAAGTTCCATACAATTTTTAAAAACAAAATATTAACAAAAACAAAATTTTATTTTTTATGGTCTAAAAATTAATGTTTCATAGGATATTTTTAAGTCAAACTTCATGTTTAGCCCAACTTGTTGCATAGTGCTTTAACGCGTCCATATGAAATAATGGTATTATATGCACCTTCAAAATCCCACGTTAAATATAGGCAGTGTTTACTTTAGTGTATAGGTAAAGTTATTATGAAAATAACTGACGTCATTAATATATAGTTTTCCATACTACTCTACTTGCATACACATAATTAATATTATACTTAGTTAACAAACAAAATAGACGGTTATCATTTACTGAGACAATGTTTACGAAATATGTATACGAAACCATTTCTGTAATATAATAAATATTTTATAATCTCTCTCTTGTATATTAAAGACAATTTATCCACATATAGGCACAAAACAAAACTAACGCAAAGTTATGAAATGTTCGGTAAATTGAATTGTGTTATCTTTCTTCTTCATGGCAGTTTTTCTTTTGTGTGGTTTTGTGCGAAAAAGTTTTTGTTTTGAACTTCGGTTATATAATAAACGTTTGTTAGTTTGCCAGCGACAAACACAAATTTTATTGTTAAAGTTAATATAACTTTTACGGGATTTGGATACTATATAGGTTAAATAAATATATAAATAATAAAAGCTGCTAAAATTTTATTAGGTGAATGAATCGTCCCTTTTAAACAATAAAATTTTATAACCAGCTATTTTATGTACAATATTTAGCTTAAATATTTGTATTTTGTATTCTGAATGTCGAAACAATTTAAATTACATATATTACATAACATTCCAATAAAAGGGAATTACATAAAATATTCTACACCATTTTAGATTTAAATCTACGAATAAAAGTCGTTAATTACAGAATTATTTCAATGTTAAATAATATCCGAAAATACTTATATTCAGGATTGGTTTGAATTAATCATTTTGGCTGTTGGACATGTTAAAAGTATCGTATAATTGATTTGCTCATTACAATAACAAAAAGATATAGTCGATAAAAACTTATCTAAAATGAAATTTATTATCGTGACATTATTTTAGGGAACGTTCCCATTAGGTATAAACAAACAAAAATTATTAATTTAAATGTACAAATTGCATAAATTCACGAAATTTTGATTTAATTGTTTCTTTTTTTTAATGAAGGTTTTGTACCGAACCTTATTATTTACATATTTGATAAAAAAAAATATTTCGCTGACATTATATTTCATCAATTTCATTTAAAAAAAATATGAATGTCTTTTTTTATGTTTTAAACAATTTCTAATGTTAGATCAATTTTAATAATAATGTTAAAAAAAAATTGCAGCAACGACATTTTGTAATTGACACAGAAAACATATTTCTATAAGAATCGCAATTCATAAAAGAAATAACCTTTTCAGTAATAAATAAACTCGTTCGGTTTATATTCATTCGATATTAAGCACTGAGACACACTTTTCTTTGTGTGGTCTGGTAGGGATCGCAAGTATTTGATAAAAAAGAAGTTTTTTAGCAAATGAAAGGATATCATATGAAACTTTACAGATTTTTACTTGTAGCAATGTTGTATATATAATATAATATTATATATTTATTCTTTAACTTACTTTTTTCTTTTTGTGTATATGTCATAAGATATAAAGTTGCAATGTGTTTTATACGTTCGGGTTCGGTTCTGGGTCGGAAATAGTTATTTTGAAGTTATAACTATTTGTAGCACCAGTGAAAATTTGGCAATTTAGGCACCATATAAGAAAACTTCTTTTGTTAAAACAATGTTGTCCGTTGTAACATATGTCAGCATAAAAAAAAAAGACGGGTGTAATATTTATAGATTGTAAGAACGTATGTATGGTTTATACACTTACTTATATATACTTATTATGCATACATACGTACTTAATATATTGATTTGTTATATGCTCTCGAATATCTGCGAATAAAATAAATTTTAAAACTTTTGCATTCTGACATGGATATAGAGTTCAATCCATATATTGTGGCACTGTGGGAAACACGAGTTAAGTATAATAAAAAGTGTATAGATTTATATGGGAATAAAATTTATGACTTAAACTACAAGACACGAGCTGTAGCCAAAATATAAGGATGATATAGAAGTATCGAGAAAACATAATATATTATTCATATTACTTAATATTGTGTAATCATAAATATATTTAAAAAGATATTATTCTTATCAATAGATATTTAAATTTTCCAAAAAAATCAAATTTTACATTGGATTATTAATTTTTAAAATTAAAAGACTCTGTCTCCTTTCTTTTACCACATAAGGTAATGTCCCGCTTGCCATAGCGTTACGTAATATATATGAACAACAATTGGGATATATACAACAATATTGTTTGTGTTTAAAAATTCATTTCCGAAAAATGAATAAGCCATAGAACTCTGAAAATTACTGTTTACTTTTTCGTGAACGATAGAAAATCTATTTGAAACTATTTCCGTCTACCCTCACTTCTTTAGAAAATTTATTTTCTGTATAGCGCGATAAACCAAACTATTCACAATACATAAAAGTATACTTAGCATTGATTTACCTGCAAAAACTTTATCCATTATACTTCTCCGTGCAGATTGAAAGAGGTGTTGTTTCTGAAGTAGTATACTTCAATTTATTTAATATAGATAATAGTATAACATTCATTTCTGGTAGATAGCATTCGAATATAATACGTATATGGTGGTGGTGTGTAAGAGAAAATTATTAATATATTACACTCTTAAAAATTGATCATCCAATAAAGTGAATAAAGTAAAATTAAATTTTTATTTCTTTCAATTAAAATTTTACTTTCTGTACTTTATTATAGCTGAATTCTGACTGTAATGTAGAAATGATCATTATAAGAAATTTAAATTTACTATAGATAATTCTATGCATTTTGCTTCATTTTTGAAAAAAAATGTAAGCTTTGGAATCGTGATTTATTTTTATTTATTTATTTATTTATTTGTTTTTTTGTCTCTTTTCTATGAATATCTTGAAAACTAGTCCGACGATTCTTTTAAATTTTACTATGTTGTGCTGTTTGGCGTGAAACGCAAGTGCCCAATTTGCCACAGCGGAAAAAACGCATGGTGATGCGTTATAATGCGACAATTTTTTTATGCTGACAATCGATGTAACTTCTGAGAAACGTGTAGCGCCCCTAACAACGCATGCAATCGGATACGTTATGATGCGTTATGATGCGTCAAAAAATTATGTTTTCAATCCACGTAATTTTTTGGGCAACGTGCAGTGTCCCTTAATACGCATGCGTTACTATACGTTACCATGCGGCAATTTTTTTATGCTAATTAATACAACTTTTTGAGAAATGTGCAGCGCTCCTAATAACGTATACGTACGGATGCGTCAAAGAATTTATTTGTTAAAATAATAGATTTTGAAAAATAATATTAATATGTAATATGAAGCCCTGTACCAATTTATTGGCAGCTTGTTTGTATCAATATAAAGTAAAGTGAAATATTTGCTTTGTTCAAGCCAATTTTTACCGCATTTCTATTTAAAAAGCCATTTACTACTTCATCAAGGTAAAAAATAAAAAAGTATTTGATTCAAATTATGTATTTTTAACTTCTTCCTGTTATAATTTATCATGAATATTGAAAAAACTAAATATTTCACTTTATACTTAGTCGTTATTTTTCCGATTTAGATAAATTAATTTTAAGTCTGCATTTAACTTCTTCCGACTAAAATATATCTTTTACTAATTTGTTCCAGTTAAAAAAATTCTAAGAGTGTAGAAAAAAAAGAAGATATCTGGAATATTATTCTTAGGTTTTAATGTAAAGAAATAAAGAATGTAGTTTAATGGCCAGTAATAATTTACTCTTATGACTGTTCCCGTATGTGTTTAATTATGTTTGCGTTTCTTGATTTAAGCATGGAGATATAGTTATATATTCTAACAGTCAACTCTCGATAATATCAGCCGTTTACTTTCAGAACAGTTGACGTAAAAGAAAAGTAGAAAATACATGAAATGTCTAAAATAAAAGTAGAACTATGTCCGTATGGTAACACAGTAACTCAATTAAAAAGTTTTTATATGTTGGGAGTTATCATATTTGTATTAAAAAATGTTGGTATGAATAACAAATAAAATCATTAGAATCTATTGACCATTTATTTGATTTTCTTTTTTTTCCTTTGTGAACTCGATATATTTTTGATCAGACAATACTTCAATGTCTTCTTTTTCTTTTAGCGGTAACGCAGTTAATTTTTATTGTTAGGGCGGCCAACCTTCTATAAATATGCATGCATAAAAATAAAAAAAAAAAACTTTAAACAAAGCAATTAATCATTTTCATGATCTACTATTAAGGATTTATAAAAGCAATAAATCATAAGTCAAATATCAATTCCTATTATTGAATATTCTTGTTAGACAACAATGTATATAAATGGTTATTGTGTCTGTTTGGAATATTGCTAATAATAGAGAAATGAAATCAATCATTAAGTTAAAAATACCAATGAAATGAATGAAAATAATTTTGCTTTTATTGTAAACATGTTCTAGTCTTTTGCATGAATTTTAGTTTCATTTCTGATTACTGGAAGTTTATTTAATAGTCTTAAAATAAACGATTTTATGTTTATAAAGGTTTTATAAGAGTTAATCGACTAAATTTCTGTATATGTATTTGTGAACGGTTATCGGACATCGATCAAAATCATAAAATGAAAAAAAACAAGCTTCCAATTAATTGGTACACGACTTCATTTTCAAAAGAGGGAGAAAAAAAGAGAGAGGAAAAAAAAGTGAGAAAAAAAAAGAGAAAAAAAGGAGAGAAAATTAAAGAGAGAAAAAAAATAGAGAGATAAAAAAACAAAAAAAAAATTCTCAAACCAATACTTGATTTTTTTCAAAATTTTTCAAATTTCTCAAAAATGAAGTAAAAATATGTGCTGTATCATAATTCATATGTATATAAACAATTTTTCATTTTGTTTTTTTCTTACTTTACTGGAATATTTGATTTTTTTTTTTAAATCACGCTTAATTATCTACAAAAAAATATCCCATGGTTTTGTTATTTTGAATGTCAATCATGAATCATATACTTTATTGTCTAAATAGACTATATGGAATTACTATTTTCATTTTTGACTATTTCCGCCGGATATTTGTTTACATAAACAATACCGGCAAAAAAGGAAAGCATTTTAATTGCGAGTTTGTCAGTTTTATTATTTTATTTTCCTATTCTTTTTTTTTTTTTTGAAAAATTGTTGCAATTATAATACAAAATAAAACCTCGGTCAAAAATGTTTGCGTCCCATTACCGCTTTTAAAAAATACTAATATTTATTTTGTTGGATACAGCGAGATATTATTGTATTACGACAAACGAAAATATATATATTTATATATATTATTAAAAAAAAATTGTGTTTATTAATAAACTTAATCAGTCGCGTCGCGTACAAGAAATTTATATATTATCTGACACCATTTTTTTATTTGTTCGAATTTCATAAAAAATTTCCGGAAATCATAAAAAAAGCTGTTTGAATTCTTCTGCAACTCACTTATATCCTATTTCAAATACATTTCATTTCGCCAATTGGTTTTCCAACTGAGAAGTTTTAACACAGCTTATGTTTTTTTTATTTTGATTATCATGGAAATGAATGAGGATATCAACAATGTAGAAGTAGGTAGAGGTAACTACTTAAATATTTCAAATATATATTCGGTCTCAAACTCAATGTATTTTATATATGTTAGAGTGGAGCGAAATTGTTTTTCTTTTTATTTCAATTTCGAATTATGGGAAAAAGTTTGTGAATTATTGAATTATCAAAAGGATTCCTAAATAAATATATCTTTGAAACAAAATAGATATTTGAATAATTAGCTTTAGAGTTTGAGATGTTTTAGTAAAGGTCTGCATTTTCCATGCATTTTTCACCTGTATTTCATACAAAGATTCAGAGCTCTTGAAGAGTGAAAAGATGATTTTCACTCACACCCCAAAAAAAAAATTGTTCAGAAAGTTTGCACTAGATAACTTTTCTGCATAAATCCAAATCGAATTACCAAAAAAAAGTAAATTTCGCTCCACCCTAACGTACGTTTTATGACATACCTTCCATATGTATTGTATATACATTTATTTCTTCATCTGTTGCAAGGACCAAGTAGTTATTCTTATTCTAAAAATGTTAAATTTCTTTTTCTTTTTTCTTTTTTTTGTGTTATGTATTTTTATGCGGTGTGTGTGTGTTTTTTATGTACTATCTCATCTTGAATATATTATTTAAAATTGTTTTTGTTTTTTTTTTCATCCTTATTAATTTTTTCGTTTCACTTTTAGACCGAGAAAGATGTTGCTTTTTTCATTCTTGTTCTAAATCTATGTAAATTATGCGTTATTTTTTTTATCAATCTATTTTTCTGTAAATTTAAAATATTTACGATAGCGCACTTGCGATTTGTGTGTAGAATTATATTTCATGCCGCACAAGCGACACACCATTCACATACATTGCGACTATATATGTTAGAGAATGAACAAGGATGTCGATGTTATATATAATAAAATCATATTAAATTTAAAAGACATCCGGTTTAGAGAATTTGTGGGATGCTCTAGGTTTTTGGGTGATATATTACAGCATAATCTGTACACGTTCCAATGTATTTGATGGCATTGTCTTCAAAACTCTTTTCTTCTTCTTTTTTTTTTTGTTTTGGTAAAATTTATAAAATTCTATAGCAGATGGAAAATGTGTTTTTGAAATATTTTACCCTCACTTGAATTGATAAATAAAACATTCACAACAAACAAATTGTGGTGATATCATCATCTTGAACCAGTGACTAGAAAATAAAAACAAATTTTATGATAATTTTCATTTTATACAGGCTTTAGGAACAAAAAAAAAAACACTAAATTACCGTTTTTTTTTTTTTTTTATTTAATTCCTTACGTTTACAGCTCTACCGCAGCTTACATTTCCAAAATGTTTTAAGCTGAATATCGTGCTTCCCCGAAAAAAATGAATAAATCTGATGAAAGAGTTATTATATTCCTTTTGTTATGATTAGCGGGAGGTTATTTGAGCATATATAACCCACAAATTGCTTAGGTAAATATAAATATGTATATTTCACACCTACGCACGTAGAATATATTTAACAATGAAATATTGATTAAGTTTAAAAAATGTGATTTATTTTATTTTATTTTTATTGAATAAATAAAAGAACAAAAAAAAAAAAAAATGTAAGTATATATTAAACAAAAAAAAATCTTCCTGTATATAGAACATCATAATTAGTAAAGTCAATCATTTAAATATGCATTGTTATATTTGTATAATAGCCAAAATTATTATGTATATATACAGAAAGCAATTAATAATTACGAACCACAAAACTTCATTTAATGTATTCAGGGAAAATTTAAATGTTATAAAAGAGTCAACAAATTCTAATATAAAAACACACATTCAAATATCGATTTCTCTTTTACATAAAATATTTTTGAAATGTATATAGTGGAAAAGAAACAACGCAAAAGCTTTTGTTCAACATTTTGATTGCTTCATACATGAAAATAATAAGGTGGTTTAGAAAAAAATAATAATAATAAATGTTTAATTTAAAACTTTGATATAAACCACAAAAGCACATTAATGTTTACTAGCAACTAATTTAAATAAAATTTACTCATTTAAATATTTTTATTTATTTAATAACGTCTATCGCATAACTAAATCTATTTACATACATAATCGAATAATATAGAAAATCATAAAATTTCAGATTTAAATCGAAATATTTTAATCAATATAATTATACAGCTTCTGGATTAAGTAAAAGCAATTAAGCTATATACGAACATCAAAACGTGTCAATCCTACCAAGAAAATTGAAACGGCTATTTATTGTCGTAAAACTGTTTGTACACATTTTTTTAAATAAGAATAATAAGAATAATAAATATCATTACCAGATCAGATAGACCAGTGCACTGCGTAATCCGAGGTTTGTGATTTCGAAATAAGTAAAAATAAAATAAAAATATTTTATCTCTTTGTGCATGATGTTACGAAACTCTCTTAAAAAAGTTTTTAAACAGTGTTGCACAACATTTTAAAAGCGATTTAAAAATTGTTTTAATAGTTTTTTTTTAACTATTTTAAAACAGCTGTTGTTAAACAGTTTCCGCCAGAAATTTGTTGGGAATGGGCATTGATCTAAAATTTGAATCATAAATTGAATAGAAACGTCATCGAAGTCGAATACAGGTTATTCTCAGAAAGACTTTAAATAGATGTATTGTATGCATATATGCATATATTGTGTGCCACATTCATGTCCTGTTCTTATAAGATTTATTGTTTTCCACTTGTTCACATTATATCTACAACCAACAGCCACTTTCTAACTTTAAAAAAATAATATATATTATAGAAAAATATCACGTTTAAGTTATATTCATGTAGATTTGTGTGTTTTCCTAAGGCTCTAGCGAATTATCCATATTGTTTGTAACTGAAGATGCAATAAAACTTTAATGTATAATAAATCGGGTTTCAATTAAACTACTTCTTTCATAAACTTATTTTTTAACTGTTTTGGTGTCTCAAAGATTCAATGCGATGTCTTGTAAATATTTTGACCATTAGGAGGAAGAGTGAATCAATCGAAAATCATTACATTTTTTTTTTATTGTTGATTTCCACATAATTCAAGACTACATTTCTATTTCGAGAAAAGAACCGCAAGCTTCTATGAAATGACCTAGCAGACCGAACTCAGAAATGTTTTTATGATTTTCTGAAGAGGATAAAAAAAAAGGAAAACAATAAAATCATATATGGATGGGGCATCCTGTATAGAAAGATGTGTAACAAATAACTTGTGATTTTATTTTGAAATATTTTCTGTGATATTTAAATAAGCATGTCAGTATTGTTTTACTACGAACATCGCTGGAAATAAAAGTATTTCAGATTGTTATGTAGATAATATCCTGATAACAATGTAGATTGTTTAGATAAATCTATGAGGCATCTTATCTAACTCATATAAATATGCATAAATAAAATTTTCAGTCACATACTATCCTCAATACTTTTCATTTATTTTTTTAATTTTATTCGTAATAAACACGTTGAATTTAATTTAAAAGTATTTCACGCTATAATTAAAGCGATTAATTTACATTCTTGATTAAAACAAAATATGTAGTAAAATTAAAATATTACTGAAATGCTGAGGATTGTTATTTACATCATATTTTCAGAGCTACCGATATTCTACAACTCAATGATATATAGTACGTTGTTATTGTTGTCTGAAGTTCAATCTATAACTAGAGCTATGACTAGCTAGCTGCGTTACTATTTGGATAACAATCATACCGCGTATGGAAGTTACTGTTAAATTTTAAGTATAACCAATCTGCCATCAAATAACATATTAAATTACCAAACAAAAACAATAAACATAATCAAATTATTATTATTGATTCGTTATTATTATTATTAACAATAAAATCTTCTAAATATGACGTTCTTTAAAAAAGAAATCAGATATTGTATGAAACACCCTGCGCAGTGCACAGGCATTTATCCAATTTTCTGTGCGAAATATTTTTAAAATGCATGCCAAATTTCACATTCATAAAAATATGAAAGTTAAAAAAGGGATATAAATAAAAAGAGCAAAACAACATAAATATGTATATTCTATTTAATGAAATTTTAATAAATAAAAACTATATAGAAATTCAGTAGAGCTCTACTGATCGGAAATAGGGTATAAAAAAGGTTTTCTTTTTGTTTTATATTGTAAAAACAGTCAAATTGGCTAAGACGTAGTTTGTTGGTTCGCTTCTATTAAAGTCTATTTGCATTCGGAATTTGAATTATTTATATAATCAATAATCCATAATTGGTTTTATTTTTATCGTTGTTCTTCAATTTCAATTTAATTGAATAATATTTATCTCAACTGTTTTCTAAACAATTTTAAACAAAAAATAAATAAAAAATAAAAGAATATATTTTTGTACATAAAACATACCGAAAATTTTCAGCGATATTTCAATTATTAATCAACACCAGTCAATTTATTGTCGACATGACCGCAAAATTTCAATAGCAATACAGATTCAAAGTATAACCAGTAATGTTTTTTTTTTATAGTAATCATCATTGTATAGGTAGGTGTATAGCCTTTACAGACCGTCATTTAAATAACTCGCATTATATAATAATAAAATAATATTACTGCTTTGATGGCAAATTTTAATTCGATGGAAAATTCAAATTCAATGTAAAAGAATTTCTCTTTGTATTTTAATATTAAAACCGGTGTAAATAATTAATTATACAGTCATGAGCGTGACTAAATAATGGGTAAACAAAGTTTTGCTTTTATAGAACATTATATTATATATTATAATCAAGATAGAAAATATGAGCTAATTTTATTTTGTTTTGTTTTGTTTTGTTTTTTTTTTTTTACATAACACAACAAAACGATGATTATTAAAATCTTTATAATAAATACCTACTTTTGAGCACGATGACAGGATAGCAGGAGGAAATAAAGTGTCTTTATTTACCCAATTGCGATTTATTTATATGTTTAAGAATTTGCTATTTATTTTTCACAATAAATATTTCATAAACATTTTGTTTTAAAATTTATCATACTTTCATAATCATAAAACCATGTATATGTTTATAATTTTATAACGAAAATTAGAACATTTCGATTCACCAGAATGAGGATTCGGTCAATAATAATTCATAAATAACAAAATTCTTATTATAATTTTCATTCATTATTAAATTGCATTGCATAAGACGTATTCGGCTAGGTATTAGTTGATAGAACAGTGACCAGAATTTCTCACATAAAAAAAAAACAGTTCAAAGAATAAATTTTAAATTGTTTGCAAGGTACACACACAAAAAAAAAAAAATAAATAAATAAAAAATAAAAATAAAAGAAAATTCAGACGAAGTAAGATTGCTTCTTATCCAAGAATATTTTATAGGTGTTTATACTAGCATAGATAATGTCATTTGGTTGGATTACGTACCATAACCAGATTTTATTTATATTTTCGGTAAAGGAAAATCATGCGCCATCCTTCGACGACACAGCGAGAACATAAAAAGAACAATGTAAAAAAAAAAAAATTATATTTCCGTTTTCCCTTTACAATATTTATATTATATATCCGTATTGTAATCTAGTTAGAAATTTATGTATTTTGAATTTATTGTTTGCACATACATTTTTTATGGTTAATTCATGCAGCGAGTAAGAAAACGACTGGAAAACGAAATAAAATAATTTAAGGATTAATAAAATAGAAATTTTTCGACCAAAAAATGTTCATTGTAATCAAATTAAAAAAAAAAAACAAACAAAGAATTATTCCGGCTCAACATTTATAATGGTAATTTTTAAGTCAAAAATCAAATTGGTGGGAAAACATATATGAATTTTGAGTTTCTAAAGTTTTTAAGATTAAATTTTTTACTAATTAGATTATCGCGAAATTCATTAAGTTTTCATTTTTTTTAAAAGTGTGGTGTAAATGATGAAGGGTTGAGTGCCAGAGTTTTACAACTAATATTTTCTGCTACACACGATTTGTATTCTTACTGCACTGTGTAAGCGTGTAATAAGGAACAATTGTACGAATGCGGAGAGATCCAGACAATGAGACATATTGCCGAGAAATGTAATATATATTCGTGGGACGATGGCTTAGAAGGAATCCATATTTGCTTACGCCAGATGCTGAACATTGGATTAAAAATTTAAATCTTGATTTATAATTATACTTTACATTTTTATTTTTCACATTGATTTTAAATTGGTATAAAGAAATAATCATAGGATAAAAAGAATGGAACAAAATGATGTTGTAGATATTAAAATTATGTATTTACAAATTAATATCGTATAATAATGGAGTTGACAATAAAATTAATCATCTTTTTAAATAATTAAAACTGTGCGCTTCAACAAAATGACATTTCTGTTGTTATATATGCATCTAAAGATAAAAAAAAAAACTTTTATTCAATATATGATAATCTACACCAGTTTTTTTGTGAATAAATCTCAAAAAACATTTTCATAAATAATAAGAGAAGTTTTTTTTAGCCATTAAAAATATTTACTAGTTTTTTAAGCAATATATCTAGAGATAATCTTATCAAGCTTTTGATGAAAAGTTTTCAAATAGGAAATTAATTACAGCATATTAAATTCACATAATTTCAAAATTTGTTTAATTTCTTTCAAAAGAAACAAATTGGTACATAGGTATTAAAAATACACAGTACACACAAATCTCTAAAGCATATAAAACAAGACTGGACCATTAAAATTGGATTAGTATCCAATATATGAATTGTGAAAATGATTTTATTATTTACTATCTATCCTGATACTTGCATAGTTTTCTCACTAAAAGCTATTAAGTTGACTAGAATTTGAACTTTTCTCAGCATCGCATCGACGTAGAATAGGGTGGATCGACTTTTTTTTCATACCTTCTACCATGATTTTCTGAGCTGCATTTTGTCTTCTCATTAACGTGCGCGAGGGTAACAAAAAAGCCACGAAGTTCTACATTGTGGGTCGCTTGAGCACATCGAAGATCTCATTTATTTTTAAAATCCTTTTAGCACGTTAATGAAACTCAGAAAATCATGGTAGAAGGTATTAAAAAAAAGTCGATCCACCCTAATGTAGCATAATTAAGTAATCTATAATTTTTATTTTGCTATTACATAATAATACTCTTACGTACTCTCTTCGTCTTCATTTAGTTTATATTTGTAAAATTGAACAAAGTTAAAGTAATTCCAAATTTAATGGAAATACATTTCTAAAGATATTTTAAAGATGAACTAATATTCGAAAATAAATTCACAATTACTGTGACGTCCCATATTTATAATCACTTTTAATATTCAATGATACACTCGCTGATAATATTATAAAAATAATAATAATAATAACATAAATAATTAAGCCGGAACGTTGAATATAAAATAAAATGGTTTTTATTTAAAAATAGAGGAAAAGGTTATAAAACATTTTAACTTTTCTACAGAGAATTTTGTGAAAATTATGAAAACAAAAAACTTATTGGCAAGAATTAATTTAAAGTACTGATCCATTGCGTTAGCTTTTTATAACATTTATGTTAAATAAAATACAGAAAACCATCGAAAATATATATATTTTGTGAGTGATGGTGCTCAAATGTTGATTTTGAATAATACAGTTTTAATATAATAAAATACAAAACTTTATACTGAAATTAATCATGAATGCGGATGAATGGAGTAGGGGGTGTAATGTAAAACTTTTAAACCATAAAATCGAAATACTTTTCAATAAGACGTTTAATTTTCCGCTACCGTAACCTCTTCGCTATTTTAAATTTGTATATCGATCCAGATGCCGTGAAGTTATATATTATCAAGTATACTCCCATTAAACTCTTTCATTTAAAAAGCAATTCTTTCATGAAAAACTTATAAATGGGATTACATCATTAAATTAATTACAAATAATTAATTTAATATAAATTCATCTATTTCTAGGAATCTGTCATTATATTATTTTGTTATATGTAGATAGATGTACCTATAATTGTATATATAGTTCATTTCTATAGATTGTCTTGGGCATATAGGCTTGAGTGCTTCTAATAGAAATAAATCTTCTATATTTCTGAATATATATATATAAGAAATCTTTAAAATATATACATATAATAATATCGATTATGTTATATTTTATGAATGGGTGAAAACATGAAAATCATTTCTGTTCTACTCAAATAATCCTATCATACAAATTATATTGATATGTTATGTGGCACATGTGTTGGTTATAAAAAGGAAAGTGTATTTAAGCTATTGTTAAGAAAATTGTAATGAATGGTAGATAATAACAGAAGAGACAACAGAAATAAATAACATTAACGTCGATGCAGTAACATAGCTGTGAATTTAGAGGTATGTTATATGTTCGTATTAATGGTATTTAATAGTAATATTAGGATAATATTATAAATGTTATATAAAACCCGAAATTAGTTATCTAAGACTTGAATTGCTACAACTTATCATTCTGTTCTGTTTTGTTTTGCAGAGCCGGGTCGCCGATATTCACAATGACATTGCGTTGTTTTTTAATAAGCCGCAAAACTTTCCCAATAGCAGGACTTGGCAAACCTTTATTTTAAAAATAAAGTTTTTTAATTTTCTACTGATTCTATGAAGTGCGATCACTTCAGTATCGTTATTGTTTATTAAGAGGGGTTAGAACCTAATTTTAAGGATCCAAGAAACCAAGTATACAATGCATTTAGATTGAATTATCGCTAAAGAACCGAAATAAGGAACCTTTATTTTTTCGCAATGGGTTTCTTGGATCCTTAAAATATTTTTCTAGCCTCTCTTAATAGACAATATAACGATACTGAAGTGAGATCGCACTTCATAGAATCAGTAAAAAATTAAGAACATCTATTTTTAAAATAAAGGTTGTCCAAGCCCTGCCCAATAGGTATTTCTTGAAAATTATCTAAAGACTGTATAAAGCTTTTCCATATAATCCGCCAGTATCTATTGCGGTTAGGTTATATAGACGTCCATTGATGTAGATAGTCTTCAAACAATCTATGAGTTTTAATCTATAAACAGTCTATAGACGCACACAATCGACTGTAAATAGCCAGTAGCAAAGCTTTATACTGTAGATCGGCAACTGGCTAAAAGTGCCTCTATATAGATAGTATCTATATGCCTATTGAGTTCAGCTGGATGACAGGATAGCTGCTTTCACAAAGTTACGAGCTGGTTCCGCTGCAAGATTTATAATGTGCAATCTATAAGTCTATTAAATTTGTTTATCATTTGTGGGAAACATGAGAAAAAAGTTTATTTACAAAATATTGAAAATGGTTAGCCAAAAAATGTAAAATCGGAATTAATTAAAATTTTAATATTCTCTCTTTTGCTAGGTACTTACAAATCAAGAAACTTCAAGAAGAGGTCCATGTCATTTAAACTTAAACAAACGTGAATAATAGAATAAATAAGCTTTATAATTCTGTTTTCTACAGCCGAACTAATTAATCGACAATGTTGTCATTTAATTTAAAATGTATTTCAGTTTTATCACAAAAAAAATATCTTGAAAAGCCTACTGGATTTCTCTTAGCACTTAAATGAAATAATAGCTATAGATTTATATTCCTACAAATAAAATCTTTATATTTCCAGAAATCTATTACGGAAAATCCATGAGATAAAATATTTAAGCCGAAATTGAATGAAATGAAATGATAAATATAACATTAAAATGTCACGAAGGTTTCACATTTATGTTCTTACGAGATTTTTTTTTTTTTTCCTTTACGTTTAAATAAAACATTAAGATTACCGTTAGGAAAATTCTTAAAACCTACTAAAAACATCTTTTATTACTTTACTTAAACAATATATCTTATACGATTCTGTAAATAAAATCTGATTTTTATTACACACACCTAACGCAAGTAAACAATATAATATTCAGTTAGTTAGATTTTCGAATGAAATGCCCATTAATAAAATTAAATTTTGTAAACTTTTCTCAATATATAATTTTTAACCGATAATGTTAGGTAAATTAAAGCAGATACGTGTTTCACACTCGAATATTTTACTTAGGAAACTATACTTGCTTTATTTATCTTATCTTTTCACAAGCCACGCTACAAATGGTTGTAACAGCGTCATCATCATCATCATCATCATCTCAAATACCTTACCTACTTTATATCTCTTTTACGATTATGTATTATGAAAAAAAAATAATAATAATAATAATAATCTTTTCAGAAAATTATTTAAGTTATCATCACTTTCAATTTTTATGTGTCTTCACTTATGGCAAATTTAAGCTGAACGGTGATATGAGTTTTTTTTTTTTTTTTATTTATTTTTTAATAAATCCAAAATATTATTTTAATAAGATTTTCCATTAGGCTGTCAAACTGATAATCATATCAAACTTTCTATACCTTAAATTTATAGTAATATATAAAATATACAAGGAATCAAATATAAATTGCGCAGCTCAGATCTTAGAAAGTTAGCAGACGAAATAAATAATAAAAAAAATATACCCAAAAAAGAATGTACAATCAAGATATCAAGCTATTAAATTAAAAATATTCTTGTGAAATAACTACAATTGTATTGTTTTTGTTTAAAATTCAATAATAATATTTCATTGATTCCTTTCTACTACGTAAGCAATATTTGTTTAAACAACTAATTCCGCCTATAGTCTTTAGTTTTACTGAAAAGAAGAAATACCGAAAAAACAACGTAGCAATAATATGATACAGAGAATATAAAACGGAAAAATTTAACCATTTGGAAAATTTCATGACGTCGCTAATCACTCTCTCAAAGTGAACTAAATAGGTACACGTAGAGGAGTATACATTTTTATGGATGCCATCGTATAAATATTAGGGTGATCAGAAAAAACCGTCATTCGAATTTTTCGTTAAAATGCAATATTATTTTCTGAATTTTATTTATATCCGTGAAATGTAACACTTCGAATGACAAGTTTTCTCTATACATAAATTGGATTATTTAAAAGAAAAAAACATGCTTTTTACCATCTCTGGTTTCCACTCTATGTACGTTGAACTGTTGAACGCAAGATTTTCTTTTTAGTATTCCTAAGATTTGAGCTTGAAATAGTATTTTCAAAGTTTTTTTGATAGCAGAAATTGATGATATCTGACCTACATATCTAAAGGTTTTAAATTAAAAAACAAATAGGATTATTCCGAGCTCGCTCATTAGGAATACACACAGTGTGTAAAATTTCTTTTATACTTTAAATACACTCAAGCTCAACAGATAATCATGATTTTAATGAGCAGGTCGCAGCATATTTACAGTTAGAATAAATAGTAACTGGATGGATAATCCGTCCTAGAGCTTTCAAATATATTCCTTTATTCAAAGTATTTCATTCAAAATGTGCCAACGTTAATCCAACTAATTTGAGCAGAATGGTAAATATATGATAGCGTGAAATTATTTTTTTTACTTCTTTTTACAGAACAAACTCTTATACCTACAAAGAAATAAAACTTTATTGAATGTCTATAAAAAATTACACTACCTATCATTAATTAATTTCGTTTAATCAAAAAATAAAAATAGTTATTTATTTCTTTAAAAACTTTTTAATACAACATAAACAATAAACATGATATTAAATAATAAGCAAGGTAGTTTTTCGTTACTACTTTTGTTAGTACCTACTTCTGAAAATCTAAAAATTGTTGGAGAAGTTAAAGCAACAATTTTCAATTAAACCCGCGATTAAACCTTTGATTTACAATTTACAAAAAATGAAGAGTTTCTATTATTTCTTATTTAATGGTATTTAATCATATGGTAGTATGTCGTACAACGTTTCGATTTTGGTGATTTCGTTTCTCGATCCTTTGGTACGAAAATTTTTCAAAAATTGAAAATTCCTTTTTTGTTATTACGCACATTATTTGATTTGACCACTCCTTCAGGTAGCTGTAGAGCTGTAGTGCTAAGATCATTTTCGGCAAAATTACAAACAGATTTATTTCTCGAAAATGAGTCTTACGATTCTTTAAATTTTAGTAGGGGTAAACCAAGGTTGCGTACTTTTTGTGCGCACTTTCGTAGATTTCGAAAAGTTCATATAAAAACACGTGCAAAAGTACGAATTGCGTTATTTCGTACTTTTTTTTTATATGAACTTTTCTAAATCTACGAAAGTACGTACAAAAAGAACTCGTACACAACCTTGGTTTACCCCTAGTATGTTTTAGCGGAATTTAATACACGACGAAATCGTAAGCGAAATGTTTTTAAAAAGTCGTATTCCTGAGATATAACCATTTGAAAAATTTCGGACCACCACTGACCGAGCCACTGACCGCAATGCATGCAGTAAATAACTTTTCCTTAATTTTTGAGAAATTTGAAAAATTTGAAAAAAAATAAGTATTGATTTAGCAAATTTTTTTTTTTTTTTGCTATTTATTTTGGGCGGATTTAATATAATTTTGAAACCTACGCTAGTTATAAAAACTACGCTAGTTATAAAAACTACTATCATTATGATGCAGTGGACGAATTTTTTTAAGAAGTAAATAAGTACATAATACGCTTTTTCTATTGGGACCTTTTTCTTGCTCTTGATCTGGATAAACATTTTTGCAGTATTACCGTAATATAATAAATAATTATTAGACCGACCTGAAAAAAAAAATTCTAAATGGGCGATATCTGGATATCGTTTTTACATTCCTTACGAGTATTTTATTAGTACAAACTATGGTTCTAAAACAATTCCTTATTAAAATATAGTCACAAAACTGCACAAAAAACACAAAATATTTTTAGAATATATCGCTTCGAACAAAAAAACAATATTAAAACATCATAACTTAAAAACTAATTACACTACAGCATCCAACGACCTACCGTTGTATAGCTGAATTTAATACCTGTCGCGCATATACATTTTAATACGTCTATGAGGCGTTATTGAGGATATAAGGGAAGTATGACAAATATCATCAATTTTCTCCAACACAAAAACTTTGAAAGACTTTCGGCACTATAAGGAATTATTTTAGAACCATAGTTTGTACTAATAAAATACT